>PVJI01032839.1:0-11798 GCA_004026765.1 Micronycteris hirsuta
TAAAAATAATTAGAAGCAGCATATCTTAGTGAAACAACATGAGCTTTGAGTCATATTTATTTCAGGACACTGTATTACTGGCCTGTTAACCTAACATTTCAAACCTCAATGGATAAAATTTGTAAAGAGAAGATGCTCTCGCAACCTGATGGATGACTGATGATAATAAATGTATAGCATATATATCATTCTGCCTATGCTTAATAGATAAGTCCTAAGCCAAAATAATTTTACTAATAGCACATATGTATACCATACTAATTCCAAAAGTATTACTAAACAACAAAAGCAAAAATTATTTTAAAATACAACTAAGCAGTGTATAAAGCATATTATTCTTGTAAAGAGCTGTAAATTTATTTTTAAAATCAAATTTTTAAATAAAGAAATAATTTTAGACTTTCAGTATGTTCACTGTAGCCTCAACAAAGTATAAGTTTGTGGTTAATTGTAACTTGATTCTAAACTACTCAATAGCTGTAATCTAATCGAAGCCAATTATGCTGACCGTGTACAGTAAAATAATGCTAAGGGCTTTCCACTTGTATATTGGACACATTCGGGACAATGCAATATTACTTAACAGAGCTGCATATCATCTTTAGGTACATTTAGTAAAATTCTTCTATGCAAATAAAAGCAAAATAAACTAAAGGTCAGAAAATATATACTATAATGTGTCAGTGAGTTCTAAAACAGGAATACTGGGGAAACACATGCCAGCTGCTTCTGAGCTTCACCACCAACAATGGATGCCATCACTGCACATTGACAAGTTCTCCCATAGGAACTTGCGGTCCAATGGGCTGCGGATCTACACCTGGGAAAAACACTGCACATCTTAATAAAAATGCTTTCCTGTCACATTCATTCCAAGATGCATTCTAATTTCAGAGACACCAAATGCGGAAAAGATGGAGGCAACCCTCAAAGAACTGACTAGTTTATTAAAAGAAGCCCACCCAGAAGCTAGGAAGAGCACACACTTCAATTCTGCAATAGTTTTTATGGATATTGAAAGAGCTGGCTGTTAAGTAAAAGGGATTGGCAGCACCATGTCCAAGAGAAAGAGCACTGATGATTCCATGACCCTGAAGTTACAGAGTTTCAGATAGGAGGTCATCAGGGCCCAGCAATCACTACTCCACATTGGGCACCCCTCCTTCAGGGTACATGAGGTCATATAAATGTCTATTGACTAATTCTTGAGTTTATTTTTGATTAATTTATGTAAAAATATTACACTTTTTCCTCCCCTCATTTATGCCTCCAAGCCTTTAAATTCTAAACAAATTATAATGTATTTATTTAGGAGATAGTTTGGCTGTGCTATAGTATTAATATTAATAAAATGTCCATGTTTCAATACAGTGTAGAAATGATATGTTGTAGAATTGTGCAACTGAAACCCATATAACTTTGTTAACTAGTGTCCTTCTGTAAAATATGAAGTGATTTTAGCATTCTATATAAAATTATTGTTAAATAGACCCCCAGCTAAGATGGACACATAGGTAAATATACTTTACCTCCTAGCATAACCATAAGAAGGATCACAACTAACCTCAAAACAAACAAACAAACAGCAACAACCCAGAACTGCCATAAAATAGAACTGTATGAAAGTCCAACAACCAAGGCTTTAAAGAGGCCATATTCATCCCGACTAGCAGGAAGGGGAGAGACAGAGAGCAGGGACTGAGAGGGGGTGGTGTGGTGATGGCAAGGCAGGGGCAGTGAGGTGGCTGGCAGAATGGTAGGTCCCACATTCACATGTGATGGATAAAATCAGGAGGCATACATTGGGAGCAAGCGATCTCAGCCCCAGACCAGACTAAGCAGCCCAGGGTTCCAGCACGAGGAAATAAAGCCTCATAACTTCTGGCTGTAAAAACCAGTGGACGTTGGGTGTGCTGACAAAACTGCTGGTCTCTCTGGAGAGTCCATTTAAATGACCCACAGGGTCCTAGAACAAACACAAACCTGCCCTCTCTGGGAACCAGCACTGGGGCAGCAGCTACAGGGGTACCAGTTGCATACAGGAAGTGACTGGAAATGGGGCAAGTGGTGAGCAAGCCTCAGGGGCTTTGTCCCCTCTCTAATCCCTTCCCCCTGGATGGCTCTGCAAATAGTGAAGTGGATTCCCAACCCTGGCAAATACCTAAGTTTCCACCACTTACAACTTGACAGGTGCACTAAACAAGGAGTCAAAGCAGCTCTACCTTATACACAAAAACAAACACAGGGAGGCTGCCAAATCAAGGAGACAAAGAAATATGGTCCACATGAAAGAACAGAACAAACCCCAGAAAAAGAACTAAGTGAAATAGAGACAGCCAGCCTTTCAGATACAGAGTTCAAAACATTGGTGATAAGGATGTTCAGAGAACTCATTGAATACAGCAAAAGCATAAGGGAAGAAATGAAGGCTACACTAAGTGAAATAAAGGAAAATCCACAGGGAACCAACAGTGAAGGAAAGGAAGCCAGGACTCAAATCAATGATTTGAAACATAAGTAAGAAATAAGCATTCAACCAGAACAGAATGAAAGAACAAGAATTTAAAAAGAAACAACAGATGCTTTTTAATTTGATGAGGCCCCATTTCTTTATTCTTTCCTTTATGTCCCTTGCTCTAGGGGACATACCAGTGAAGATGTTGCTGTGTAGAATGTCTGAGATTTTCCTACCAATGTTTTCCTCTAGAACTTTTATGGTGTCACAAATACCATATGATCTCACCTTTAACTGGAACATAATCAACAACAAAAAAAAGCAAACAAAATATAACCAGAGACATTGAAATTAAGAACAATCTAACAATAGCCAAGGGGGAGGGGGAGGGGACTGTGGGGAGAAGTGTTTTCATGAACCACTATAAAGGACACATGGACAAAACCAAGGGGGGGGGTAGAAACAAGGGAGGGAGGTGGATTTGGATCAGGTGGGGGGCAGGGAGGAGAAAATGCAGACAACTGTTATTAAAGAACAATAAAGTAATTAAAGTAAATAAATAAAAATAAACAACAACAAGAAGGAGATACTAAGAAGACTCCGGGACATCTCCGAAAGTGCCAACATACAAATTATAGGGATACCAGAAGGAGAAGATAAACAGAAAGTACTGGAAAACGTATTTGAAAAAAATAATGAAGGAGAACTTTTCTAATTTGACAAAGGAAATAGACTTCCAAGAAGTCCAGGAAGCACAGAATTCCAAACAAGTTGGACCCAAAGAGGACCACACCAAGACACATCATAATTAAAATGCCAAAGGTTAAAGATAAAGGGAGAAATTTAAAAACAGCAAGAGAAAAGGAGACAGTTACCTACAAAGAAGTTCCCATAAGACTATGAGCTGATTTCTCAAAAGAAACTTCACAGGCAAGAAGGCACTGGCAAGAAGTATTCAAAATCATGAAAAGCAAGGACCCTACATCCAAGATTGCTCTATCCAGCAAAGCTATCATCTAGAATGGAAGGGCAGATAAAGTGCTTCCCAGACAAGGTAAAGTTAAAGGAGTTCATTACCAAGCTATTATTATATGAAATGTTAAAGGGACTTATTTAAGGAAAAAAAAGATTAAAAACATGAAAAGTAAAATGACAACAAACTCACAATTAACAATCACTGAATATAAAAAAACAAAAGCAAACTAAGCAAACAACTAGAACAGGAGCAGAATCATAGATATGAAGGTCATTTGGAGGGTTGTCAGCAGGGAGGGGGAGGGAGAAATTGGAGGATAAAGTACAGGGATTAAGAAGCATAATTGGTAGGTACAAAATAGACAGGGAGATTTTAAGAATAGTATAGGAAATGGAGAAGTCAAAGAACATATATGCATGACCCGTGGACAAAAACACGTTAGAGGGAAAGAAGGTACCAGGTGGAGGGGGCAAACAGGAAACATTTGGACAACTGTAATAGCATAATCAATAAAATACACTTAAAATTATTGTTGAATATACATGTGCAATCAAACAAGAAAAACAGGAAATACATTTTATAAATGAGAAAAAAATGTATTAAAATTGTGCATCCTCCCCAAGTATTAAAAGTTGACAGGGATAGATAAACATCTGGCAAAATGCCCAGTGCTTCACGCTTTTTTACTTAGACTGCACATCAGGTGCACTCACATGGTGTGAGTAAGATGTTTTTCCTGAGATTTCATGCCACTGTGGCACTTAATAATTAAACGGATGATAACAAAATTGTGTCAAGAAAAAAAAGAAACAGAATAAATATCTTTTGTTTAAATCCCAACCCATTAAATCTTTCAGACAGCCTTTCCTTTGTGGCAAATTTATAAATCCCATGTTCCCCTTTAAAACAGTAGGTGTTCCTTATATGAGCTATAAATCTTGCATAATTAGGACTCTTTCCAAATTTTCCACAACAAGCAAAATTTTCCAAAACACATAAGCCATAAGTAAAACAAAAGTCTCAGAAAAACTATCCACGGGAGCTAAATCATGTGATTTATGAAGTGAAATAATGTGACTACAAAATCCTTGCTTCATGGTGTGTGTGTGTGTGTGTGTGTGTGTGTGTGTGTGTTTGTAGAAGTTACTACTTTGCAATTTCACCCATTTTTGAAAATAATGTGTATAGGGTAATTTTTACAGGTTATTTACTCATTTATTTATGATTGTATGGAGAATTCTGAGTGTAAATTCTGAACAGTATAAAATTACTACTCAGTATAATTTAAAATAACCACCCTTTAAACTGCAATTTTCCATAAAGCATTAATATAAACTCCAGACAGTTTCTATGACAGGCAGCACATACTTCATAATTACGGCATCACTACCTGCTTCCTATCTTCCTTCCATCATGATGGTGTTACAGCCATGTGTGTGGGCTTGCATTTTCCCACAAATGTGTTACCAAGATTAAAAATAAAACTTTTCTCAAGCTACTGCTTAAAAATTAATATATGCCTCAAATTTCAATATTTGAAAGAAATAAGGCATTCATTTGCTTACTTCCTTATTCACTCAAACAGCTTTTATAGAACTGTAGGTATTAAAAAAAAAATCATGGAAGCCCTGGCTGGTGTAGCTCAGTGGATTGAGCATGGGCTGGGAACCAAAGGGTCCCGGTTTGATTCCTAGTCAGGGCACATGCCTAGGTTGTGGGTCGGGTCCCCAGCGAGGGCCATGTGGGAGGCAACCATACATTGCTGTTTCTCTCCCTCTCTTTCTCCCTCCCTTCCCCTCTCTCTAAAAATAAATAAATAAAATTTTTAAAAAATAAAGTAAAAATTAAAAAAAATCATGGTACTTACAGAAAAAAGAGGCTGGTGTAGCCAACATCTATTAGAAAATAAAATAAATATAAACTAAGGCATGTACTGTTATACTGAGTGCACTGAGGAGAGCCTCTTCTCATTCTAAGGCTGAATTATAAAATAGCATTGAACTAGAAACATAAAATGAGAAAAATTGGGAGATACGAGGTTATTTTAAGCATATGCAAACTCTGAGAATAAAAGGGAAACTGGAATGAAAAGTCTTTGTCTGAGGCACAGGCCAAGGAGAGGCACGAGAGCACCCGGGGGTAAGAGAATGAAAAGTATTTACATCATATAGGAGCACATAGGCCATGTACAGGATATTGTCCTTTATGCAAAGATGAATGAGACTACGGTGAAGGAATTCAAGTAAGAAAATCACATAATTACTTTTGCTTCTTAACGATTCTTTTTGCTCCACTGGTAGCATGTTGTATAGAAGGGCCAAAGTTAATGCTGAGAACAATTGGTAGGCTACAATAGATGGCCATGCAAGAGAAATGTAAGACTGGTGATACTTAGGAAACAAAATAAACAGTTTCCCTGCTGGTTAGATATATTGAATGAAAGAGATGGGCCAGCAAAGGCTGACTCATAAGATTATAGATAGAGAAATTGCATAGACTATATTACAGAAAGATTATTCAAGGATTATTTAAAGAGGAACAATTACAAAACCAGCAAAATGGGTTGCAGGCTTTAACTGAGAAATGATGCTATGCTAAAAAGACATTTTTGAGTAGCTCCCCCTTATCCACATGGGATACACTCAAAACTCAAGTGAATACCTGATATTGTGGATAGTACCAAAAATTATAAATACTGTTTTTTCCTATACATACATATATATGACAAAGTTTAATTCATAAATTAGACACAGTAAGAAATTAACAATAACTAACAAGATAGAATAATTATAACAAATTGTTATAATGAAAGTTGTAAATGTGGTCTTTCTCTCTCTCAGAATACCTTATTGTACTATACTTACCCTTCTTCACAATTTCAGAGAGAGATTCATTTTTACCATAGATTTTAGCAACCTCAGCACACACATATATTTTTTTATTTCAAGTTAAAAACTTTCTTTTACCTTTTAACTTAAAGAAAGTACAATGGGGCTTCTCTTTGACATACTGAAATCACCAGTGTCTCTACTCTTTGGCCTTGGGGACATAATAAGTAAAATAATGGTGAATTATTCTAATACATTTATATAGTAGTCGATCTAATTAACAGGTAAAGAATACCAAACATACTATACTTTTAGGATCTCTCCTTGACTAAGAGAAAGGAGGAAAATTTGATGCTATAAATGGACATCTGAGGATTACCAAAATTGTTAAGATACCTTAAGTATTTATCATTTTGAAGAAGAACAATAATAAAAAGAATTGCCACAGTGAAGCTTTCCTTACATTAAAAACTATGACCTTGAAATCTGAAGGTACTAAAAGGTATTTAAAGATTATAATGTATGTAAATGGCTTAGAGTGACACCATGAAAAACAAAGGCAATAGCAATTAACAATCCTCAAACTTAGTAGAATCTAGGCCATTTATTTTACTTTCAAAAGTATTATATTTACTTTAATTACATCGGATCTGACACTGATAGTTGTATTACTGAATTGAATATTAGGCAAGATTTTCTGGAGTTGAAGAATATTCATTAAAATGTATCTGAGAATGAGAAAGGCACAAAAAAATATTGTCAAAGACCAAAGATATGCTGAAGTGTGATTTGCTTATTTAAAAACTTTCTGTTATTAATTCAATATACTTTCATATAAATATCAGCATTTACAATAATAAAAACATAGCTTTGTCATATAAGTACAACATAGTTGATAACTACAGATGAAATAATTAATAGTTTTACAGATTTACTGTAAAATACACTAACCTTTTAAGCGTATTTTATATGAACATTCACTTACCATCATGAATTTACTACTTCAAGAAAACTAAAGTAACCACGTGCTAAAAGATGAATACCATATGATCTTATCTATAAGTGGAAACTAATCAATAACACAAGCAAGCAAAATATAGCGAAAGACATTGACATAAAGAACAAACTGACAATAACCAGAGGGGAGGGGGAAGGAAATAACAGGGGAAAGAAGGGGAAGAGCCATCAAGGAACACGTATAAAGGACCCATGGACAAAGCCAAACGGGGGTAGGATCGTGGGTGGGAGGTGGGGGCAGGTGGGGAAGGGGAAAGTGATGGCGGGAAAATGGAGACAATTGTATTCAAACATTAATAAAAAATGACTAAAAAAAGAAAATAAATAAAATGGGAAACTAAAGCAAAAAAATCATATAAATGTAATTTTTGGTAATTATTTATGTTTAGCAGTTTTTACTCATAAAGTGTTTTTATAATTACCTCACAAAATATTCCTTAGTCTTCAACCTTAATCAGGCTTAATCACTTTTGGTAGTTTCCCTATCCAGGTAGCTATGTTTTAGATGGAGCAAGGTAAAGTTTTATCTGATATTAGTTACAATTATCTCAATTTCTTAATGAGTGTGGAGAAAATTAATAAATCTGTTTGTTTTTAGTTTAGTCAATAAATTCATTAAGACTTTGAAGCTTAAAAAATAAAAATATATTTTTATATGATCATCTCTAAATATCAATTCTTTTTTTTTAAGATTTTATTTATTTATTTGTAGAGAAAGGGGAAGGGAGGGAGAAAGAGAGGGAGAGAAACAGCAATGTATGGTTGCCTCTCACATGGCCCTCACTGGGGACCCGGCCCGCAACCCAGGCATGTGCCCTGACTGGGAATTGAATGGGGACCCTTTGGTTCCCAGCCCGCGCTCAATCCACTGAGCTACACCAGCCAGGGCTAAATATCAATTCTTTAAAAACTTATCAAATTTTGTTTAAAATTAGAGAGGCTTTTAAAGCATTTTCTTCTACTCTTGTTTGCTTGACTTGAAATTATATATGTATACATTATAGATGTAATATATATTTGCTTCTTATGTGGTAACTTAGCAACCATTGACATTTAATCAACTGACGCAAACACACAAAATATTACTTGTGAATATATACTTTGTTTGAGATAGAAATTCATTCATGGCTTGAAAATGTCTTAAAGTGCCAGTACTTTACAAAGCAAGAAGTTAATATTTTTGTCTCTAGAAATAATATAATTTCAAATAATTATATGAATCTGCTTTATTTTCCATTCAGAATTGGAATTATTTTAAAGTTAAAGACACTTGACTATCTGGAGATGGAGAAATGTATACCTATGATTTTGTTTGAAAAATATTTTATACTTACAAAGTAGAAGAAATTCATAAAACTCTTTCTTTTTTTTAGATTTTATTTATTTATTTATTTATTTTTAGAGACCAGGGAAGGGAGGTAGAAAGAGAGGCAGAGAAACATCAATGTGTGGTTGCCTCTCACCTTTGGTTCGCTGTCCACACCCAATCCACTGAGCTACACCAGCTAGGGCAAAAAATTCATAAAACTCTTAAAGAAGTTAATTCCTACGTGAGATTTTAGATTTATTGCACAATATGGTGTTCTGTATAATACTAATCTAATCTTCCTGTGGTTCCAGTCAATGGCTAAAGTTTAAGGTTTGCTAACACCATGCTGCTGTGAAATAGAACTTTCCCTCTATCACTGACTAGGCCAATTTGAATGTGTTTCTATAACACCTCTTTTTTCCCCCCTAAAACAAACAAATGAAAAAAAAAAAAAAGGCATGAGTATGGATCTCTTTCAATATGTTGAGATGTCAAGAGGTTCCAGTCTTCAGTGAGTCTACAGTGAGAAATTACTTCATAAACACTGGGCTAGCTATACTCAAAAACCTAGCAAAAGTTATCAAGGATATATAGAAACTGAAATCCTCATATACTGATGGTAGAAAAATAGTGTGGACACTTTGAAAAACACTTTGCAGGGGAGAGCAACAAGGAGAAAGTTGGGACAACTGTAACTGAACGACAATGATAAAACAAACAGCAACAGCTCAGTGGTTGCTTGAATGTTTAAACAAAGTATTGCCATAAGATCTAACAATGCCACTCTAATGAATACTCCAGAAGAAGTGAACATGTATGTCCACAAAAACTTGTACATTAATGTTCATAACAGCCTATTCATAGTAGCCTAATATTTGAAACTTAAATTTTCATCAACTGATGGATCAAGTGTGTTATACTGATAAAACAAAATAGTCGGTGATGCAAAGGAATATTACAACATGGGTGAACAAAAAATTTATGCTGAGTGCAAGCAGCCAATCACTAAAGTGAGTATACTTTATAATTCCGTTGAATGAAATGTTGAGTTTGGCAGATTGATCTGTCCAGAAACGAGATTACTGATTGTCTGTGACAGGAACCGAAGGGGAATTAAAGAGCAAGAGCTAAAGGATACATGCTTGTTGTCGTCGTTGGAGTTTTTGTTTTGGGGGGAGAAGAGGATAATAAAAATGTTCTAAAGTTGATTGTGCTGGTAGATTCTGTGGTGGTAGTGCAATTCTGAGACTACACTAAAAGCAATGAACTTTTATACTATAAATGGATAAATTATATGGTATGGTGATTATATCTCAATACAGCTGTTAAAAAAAATACTTGACTCAATACCAAAGCAATCCTGTCTATTCCACCTGTGTTCTCATTCTGGCAGATAGGTATGTAGTTGCACATTTAAAGTTGTTTTCAAGTTTTACAAAATAATATTCATTTTTAGAAAATTCTATAAATTTCCCTCCCTTTGGCACAAAATCTATTTGATTTAAATAACCCTACAATATTTACATTTAACAAACTGTTATGATTTATTAAATTTCAAAATATTAAAAGACTGATAAAAGCAATTTAAGGATGATAATTATAAATGTGGCATTATAAAAACTATTTTTCTTTAGAACAATATAGAATGTCTTTCCCTCTCCATATACACATATATAAAAAGGCAAAGAGAAAACCAACAAAAATAAATACCATAAGACAAATGGAGTATTATATCAATGGTTAAAATAATATATCTAAAATTTATATGAATTAATTCTCAACCTCAGAGCTGACAACGGCTATCAGTCCAATTAAACTATTGTCTTGTGACCCAGTTTCCTGACAATGGGTAACTCAGTTTTAGGAATTCTCAAGACAAAGGCAAACAAAAGGGACAAAGCGTGGACTCCATACAGAGCTAATTGACTCACACAGAGAAACTGTTTACTGTTCTGTTTCACCTGGCAGAGACCAGGGAGTCAGATCATCCAAACTAACTTTTCTCTTTGCAGCCCCCAGAGGCAATACACACTCGATGTATGAAATGCAGAAATGGACACTCTCAGCACCAGATTCAGCACATGAAACCCAAGTGCTTCACTGTCCAAAGCAGACGTGCAATAGCGAGGCCACGGGGAAACATCCTATGGCACTGGTGTAGGTAAAGTGCACGCTAAAGCTGCTTGTTTCTGCGACTAAAAAGGAAACTCTTGACAGACATCGGTGAAACCTCCAGAAACAATGGACACAGACATATTAAGGTAGCTTAGCATTCAGCTGAGATTTACTTACATAGGGATGAGAGTTATCACTTATGATCTAACTACCACCTAACAGAAGCAAGGGCAACACAAGGATCATGCAAGAAAACAAACAGATTTGCTGTGTACCCATGAATTTCTGTTCCATGGGTGTCACGGGTATTTATGGTTTTCTAAGAAACCATGCGTTTGAACTGTGAGGGTATTTGGAAGGTGAGCTCTCTAAGAAATTGCTGTGAATGCCCTTCTGTTGGCATCTGCATAGTAGGTAAACCAGGACAGTGCCATTTCTCTGATTATCACTACTTGTTTTCATTCTAATTATAATTACTCGGCACCTATAAATATCAAGAGCTTTGTCCTGACTCCCAGACCACCAGCATATATATGGATCAAATTTAGTTATTCCCATAGACATTGCTTAAACTGATAAAAATAGTAATTTTAAAAGCAATGATTGGATACAGGATATTTTGCTTTTCTTAAGATGTATTAGTAACACAAAACCCACTTTGTCTCAGGCCCTCTGTCCCAGAGCTACCTAGACCCCATAAAGCATATTATTTTAGGGTCAGTCCCCATAAAGCATAGGGACTAACCCTATGGGGACTGACCTTAATTCTTTTATGAGCCTTCATCCTCAGGACTAAAAAATTACTGGAAGCACCCTGAAAGCGCAGAGGCTCGGGAACTTTCGAAACAGGACACACCAGACCACAATGACCACCTGACGCTACACTCAAAGATAGCATTGAAACAAGCCGCAGTCCAACTGAACACACCCTGCTCTACAACAGCCCATCACCCGGTAAACACTCACAGCTCTGCCCCTCAGGGCTGCCGCTGGTGCGTGTCTCCCCACGGAGCCCTTTCCATCCCTTGGGAAGTGAAATAAAACCTTTACACTTTGCACTTTCTTCTTTTTGTGAATTCTTTCACAGCCCACTTCATT
>PVJI01032840.1:0-11809 GCA_004026765.1 Micronycteris hirsuta
CCGTCTATTTTTCCTGCATAAATTCTCTGAATGACATGTAGATAAATTCTTGAAATTATTAGTGTTCCACTCAAGACGGGATTTCATCATCTTACCTATTTAACTAATTTATTAGTTACAATTACAACCCAAAATGGTACCAACTCCAGTATAATCAAAAACTGCGTTTCAATTATTCATTGAGACTTTAATTAAAAAGCCCACTAAATTAATAAAGGCTGCAGAGGAAAGTAATGAAATAGACTCGCAGGAAGTTGCGACCAACTTTTCTCTGTCTCAGGGATTAAGTTTCCTCCGACCCGTCCTCTGAGCCACTCCCGGCGGGGTGACGGGGCGCAGGCAGGTGTGGGGGGTCCCAGGGCGTCTCCCACCTCACGGCAGGGAGAGGACCCTGAGCCCTCGGCGGAACCAGTGCCACCGACGGGCAGGGACGAACACCCCAGCGACCGGGGCTGGGCCCTGAGCCAGAAGCCTAGCGTCTGAAACGTGCGCTAGGGTAGGTTCGTGGTCTGCGTTTTCTTTTCTTCTTTTTTCTTCTTGTTGTTCTATTGCAGGTGTCCCGGTCCCCCCGCCACCTTGCTTCTGGAGACGGGCAGTTTCCCACAGGCTCCCCGCCCGCCCCGGAGCTGCCCCAAAGCCCAGGGTCCCCAAGGGTGGGCGGGAGCGGACCCCGGTGCTGAAGCCCACGCCGGACCTCCCAGGGCCTGGGGCCCTTCGCTCCGCCTTCTTTTCGAAGAAGTGTTTCGTTCAGGTGCAGCCGGCACACAGCCCTCTGTGGGCTGCAGGCGGGCCGCACGGTGATGAGACATGCGTGTGCCTCACGAGGGATCGCGGCGGCGAGTCGAGCACCGTCTGTCGTGGGACACGGTCATGACGGCTGCGCTCGGCACGTGCGACTCACCTGTTTCTAGCTGGTGCCTCCTATACCCCTCACCTTTCACCTGTGCCCCCCCCCCCCACGCAGCCGGCAGCTACCTCTGTGCATCCTTGCATCTCATGTGTGGTTTCCCACAGGTAACAGGTGCAAAGACGCCCAGCATCACTGCTCAGCAGGAACACGCACACCAGGGCCACGACCAGACTCACCGGGGCCCTGCTGGGCTCCCCGGCTGCGGGAGGCCGTCCCCACCCCGACTTCCCAGAGCTCTGCCTCCAGCTGGGTGAGGGATGTGGCCAGAGCGAGGGCAGGTCGGGCCCCGTGGACCCAGCGGTCCTCAGGGACAGGCGCAGAGAACGTTCCGGGCGCAGATGTGCAGGGCGGCTGGGAGCGGCCCTGCTGGGATGGCCCTACATGGTGTGGGGAACCCCGGGGGGGCACCGGCCCCGGGAGGGCATGTGCCCTGGGTTACTTTTACGTGTCTGTGGGCTCGGTGGTTTCATCTCGTGCTAGAGACTGACCGCTGGGGTCCGAGGTCCTCAGACCCCGTCCTGGGCCTGAACTTCTGCACAGCATCCGGGGCCACCGCAGAGCGCTCCCCCCTCCCCCACGGGCCTGGGTGCGGGGCGGGGGCGGGCGGGGCGGCAGGGGCAGAGCAGGCCACCCGTGAGCAGATGCCGGCCCCGCACCAGGCGAGAGCCCCCTGCTCGGTGGGCTCTGAGCCACGGCCCACCTCGGACCGACAGGGTCTCCATCTGTCACATCAGTGTCCCCACACGATGTCACCGCCCACCCGCTCTTTGAAGCGTTCATCACGTGGCTCGAGTTCACGTGAGACTTCTCCCCCCCGCACCCTGTCCCTGAGCCCTGTCCCCGGGCATCACGCTGCGCACGGTGCTTCCCGGACTGTTAGAGCGCTTCTCGGACCCGGGTGAGTGGACGCTCGGACGCCTGGCCGAGCCCTCGCGGGCTCTTGTCCAGCTCAGACCTGGGGCGCTGGCCCGGAGCAGACGCGGCTCCAGCCGCTGCCCGGTCTGTGCGCCCGCGCACGGAAGGGAACACGGAGGTCCAGGCGCGAGGCGCTTTCATTTGTTCCCCCGTTCCGCGCAGACGCTTCATTCTCGCTGCTGACATCTTCTCTCCTCTTCGTTTCCTTCTCAGATAGCGCGTCGCGTCGTCGACGGTGGGTTGTGCGTCCTGTCCTGGCTCCCAGTGCGTCGTGTCCGAGGCGCCGTCCGGCACAGCCTCACGGCAGCCCCTCCCTTAATCCTGAGTCGACAGACCGTTTCCCTGTTTGTTGTGAGAGAGCTCGGAGGGAAGAGAGGGCAGTGTCGTAAGCACCGGGCACCCACCGCCCCGGTTAGAGAAGCGCCGGGCCTCCCTTTCTTCATCCGTGTCTTCGAGGGTGTTTCTCAAGTATTTTAAATCATATTCCAGACGTCACACTGTTTCAACTGTAAACACTTCATTAGTATTTTTGCTTAAAAGGATGCACACACATAAAATCTATAGCCATATCCCTGTCCGTACCCACACACCACCCACCTACCCGTCGCAAAAAGCCACAGCGCCAGGATCACATCTAATGAAGGTCACGGTCTTCTTGGACGTTTATGATTCCTTTTTTTTTTTTTTTTAAAGATTTATGTATTTATTTATTTTTAGAGAGAGGGGAAGGGAGGGAGAAAGAGTGGGAGAAACAGCAATGTGTGGTTGCCTCTCACGTGCCCCCACTGGGGACCTGGCCAGCAACCCAGGCATGTGCCCCGGCTGGGAATCGAACCGGTGACCCTTTGGTTCTCAGCCTGCGCTCGATCTACTGAGCCACACCAGCCAGTGCCATTTATGATTTCTAATCCACATTCAGATCGTCCCTGTTGCCTCCCAGGGGTCGGTCTGTCCTCTGAGTTTGGAGGCTGCTGACGGTCGGGTGTGTATTTCCTACAACAGTTCACCTTCCTTGGGGGGACCGCGGATTTGCTGGGGGGACTCGCGCCCTGGGAGGAGTCCCTCCCTCTGCCTGACACGGGGACTGCTGGGCAGGCCGCAGGCCCGGTCTGTTCGGTCTCCCGTCCTTCACCTGTGTGCCTGTCGCTGCTGCTGCTGCGTCACGTCGGCAGGGACTCGGGACGCGGTGTCAGCTCTGGCGGGGCCCCCGCCGCGGCCACGGCTCCCGTGACGAATGTGAGGAGCAGCCACACGCGGCCATCGCCCGGGTCGATTATGCCGTTGGGGCTTGAAAAATGGCGGTTGCCTAATTCCATCTTTACTTTTGAGTAATGGCTGGGACTTTTCCATAAAGAAGCATTTTCTCTCATCAATTTTAAACAAAATACGCTGGTCCAGGCAGCCGCCGTTTTGTGCATCCCTGAGAACATACATATTTTATGTCGGACGAGTTTCAATCAATCGCGGTTATTATTCCTTCCGATATTCTCGTCGTCCCACATCGGGCCAGGGAGACCTTTTCCCAGTGGGCAGCTTTGGGTGGGATTTCAAGTTTTCGTCCTATTTGGAAGGGAGTCTGTTACTTCTCCCAGCGTTTCCCGTAGCTCTTCCTCTGGAACCGTCCCGGTGGCACCTGAGACGGGCGGAGGTCACAGTGCGGCAGCTGAGGCTCCGTGAGCTTCCTTCTAGTTGTTTCTTTCCTCTGTTTTCCTCCGGACGCTGCTCCTTCCGTTCCCAGCTCAGTTTCACTGCCTCCTGCTGCCGGCGGTTGGCGCACACGGGCCCTGGCCTCTGGCCTCCCCTTCATCCGCTGGTCCTTCTCGGGGTTTCAGGTGGGGTTTCCCGTGTGTTTACTAGTTTCTGCCGGGTGTCGGTGCTCTGGCTGCTTCGGGGGCCGCGGTTTGGCGTCTTCCTCCGAGAGGTGCGGGTCTTGTTTGGGTGGCGTGCATTACTTTCAGGTGGTAGGACCCCCCCACCCCAACCCCAGGGCTGAACCGGTCCTTCCTCTGAGGCTGGGCCAGCTCCTTGGTTTGGGGGAGACCTTCCAGGGTCGATTCAGAAAACCCACGTGCTTCTCTGCGTGGCCTGAGGGAGGCCTGGGTAAGCCCCGGCTCTGAGTGGACTCTCGCCCTGGTTCAGCTCCTACGTCCCCGCACGCCCCGAGTGTGGCGTTGAGGAAATGTGCCGTCCCTGGCGGCACAATGGCCGGGCCACTCCCGTCAGTCTCTGCAGCGTTTGTCTGTGCCGGTGGGCCCGCCCTCGCCTGCCCGCCACCCGGCGTCTGAGGGCACTAGCCCCTCGTGGGCCCTCCCCGAGCAGAGAGCCGGGGACGGACAGACTCGACCCATTAACCGCCCTCCTCCCCCGAGTCCCAGTCCTGGGCACCCAGTGGTCAGTGCTGACCTGCCTGTTTCGGACATTTTCTGGTTCCCAGTTGTTGCTGCAGGAGGTGAGCCTGCGCCCCTTCCGGGGTGACGGTGGGAAAGAGGGATATTCGCGGCTTTGTGTGCTGGGTGATGTCGCGTAAGACATCAAGAAATATCGGGTGGAGAAAGGACACTTAAATGAGTAAATGATTACTGGGCGATTGGAACTTCTCTTAATTCCTGGCATTAAGGGAGGTGAACGTTTGGAAACGGCGTGCGGACTTGTCTCGCTTGGACCCACACGGGCGCTCTTTCCACACACGGGACCCCGGGGACGGGACTGGGCCAGGTGCCGTCTGCTGGGCCCACAGGGCTCACTGCGCTGTGGGGGGGCGGGGGCCGAGGGACAGAAGCAGGCGGACGGGCGGTTCTTTCTCCACGAGCCGCTGGCGGAAACGGACTCTAAAACAGCCCGAGGGAAGCCTCAGACCCACGAGGCAGACGTTTTCGGGGCCAGGTCCCGCCACACTGAAGTTAAGCTTGTGACTCGCGGAAGAAGTGCATGGGGGAGACGTGTACTGCCTGCGGTCTCCCCCCGAAATTCCTCGCTGGCCCGCCGGCAGATTGGAAAAAGGGGGTGCCGACTCTGAGCCCCAGTCTGTCTGGGAAACTGCCGGAGACAGAGGGGCAGCCCAGCCGCCGCCTGCGCCTTCGGTTCATCGGGGCAGGGGGGTCACACACAGGGCCAGGCAGGGCTGCTGTGGGCACCCACCCCACCCCAGCTCGCCACTCGGCCGTCCCCTGTCCCCGCACTGACTTCATTCTACGCAACGAGTTCAATGACAGCGTCCCCAGCGCTGACCCCCACCCGGCCCCACAGGAAGAAGCTCTGGGCACCGCCCCCTGCTGGCCGCTCTGAGAACTGTGTGCCCAACCCCATGCGGGGGGCGGGGGGCAGGCCCCGCCGAGTCGGGACTCAGTGCCGCGGTCACTCGGGGACAGCCCGGGTTCCCACGCTGACCCTCTGTGGGCGGGTCCGGGCTCCAGAGGAACCCCAGGCTCCCACCCGCCGCGTTCAAGGACGGGAAGCGGAATTCGGTGAACTGAACATTCAACTCAAGAAGATGGAACCGGAGAAACACAGTAAAAGGGAAGAAATTCGGTCGCCCGGGTGAATCACAGCAAAGGCCGAACGTGACCGGTGAGAAGAGATGTATGAAGTGGGTTTTATAAATAAATTAAATAACAATTTCTTATAAAAGAGCGATAAAATAGATACATGCCCAGCACATGCAATCAAGAGAAAACAAATAAGACCGAGATGATACACACTTTACAGATTCTAAACGGGGGTGTGCCGGAGCAAAGCGGGCGTCGGCAGGGTTTTGAGATGAAGAAAAACAGGACGCGGAGCTCGGCCCCACGCCCCGCGGGAGCCGCCGGGGGTCGCACAAAGTGGTCGGTAGACTGGAAACACAAACCGCAACGCTGACTCAGAGACAAGCGTCTGCGCCGCTTTGGTGAGCTAGCTTGGCAGAAGATACGCCTATGAAAATCAATAGTTTTTCTTTTACTAGAAATAAAATGCCTAGAAATAGAAACGAGGGACGTGTGTGCTCTCCACCTTGGCAAGAACTGTGACGTGCGTGGGAATTGTCTTGCGAATGAAGGCGCAGCGGTGGGGCGGCTGAAGTTTCCCGGGGTTGCAGACTGTGACCTGAAGCCGCGGGAAGGCAGCCGCCCACCCCCCCCCCCTTGTAGGGACCACCAACGCCCCCAACACGGCCCTTCCAGACTCAGTGCAGAAGCTTGATGCGATTCCAGCTGGGTTACCAGGTGCCTTATTTCATGATCTCAAAGTTTGTGCAGAAGAAGAAATTCCCAAGCACGGTCGAGAAAACTCTGAAAAAGAGTAATATTTGTAATGCCGCCTGATGCAGAAGGATAACTTACTTCCCAGCTCCTTTAATCCAATCGACACGGTGCTGCCGGGAACGGGAACACACCGCAGCGGAGAAGAGGGAATCGAGAAACAGAGTGTAATCTACCGGATTGGATTTGGGGTGCGTCCGCATTCCGGTGCAGCGCCAGGGGGTGGCTCGTCTAATAAAGCTGCCAGCCCGGCGGGGGGCCCGGCGGGGCGGGAGTGAGGCCAGCCCCTCACCTCGCAGCGGCAGACGCCCAGAGGCATCACAGGTGCACGTGACAATGACGACGATAAACACAACCGCCACCAACAACCGGGAGCCGGTCTCCGAGGGGCCCTGTGGGACCTGCAAATGAGGAAGTGAGCGGTGGGGACAGGGCTGCCCAGCACGGAGGCCTGCCCTGCTTCTGCTATGGGAGCTGAGGGATGGGGGCCGGGGTGGACGGTCCCCTGGGCCCACGTCTCACAGGCCCTGGTGGCAGGGAAACGCACGAGGGGGAGAAGCCAGGTGAGACTGTGACGGTGACGGTCCTGCTGGCACCGCGTCCTTGGTTGCGGTCGTCCCACAGCCGGAGCCCCTTCCTCTGCTCGCTCGCGCCTGGGGTGGGGGGGGGGCAGCCGACCTGCTCCCCCCGGCCCCCCGTGCCGCCGCAGCGGGTTCCTATAACTTCCTGACGAGCCCCCCGAATCCTTCTGCTGCTGACGAGAACCGGAGCGCCTCCGTGGGCACGTCCCTGCGCGGCGGGCATGCCGCCCATCACGCTGTCTGCAGGAGGGCGCCTCCCAGCACCTGCTACGGCGGAGGCGGGACAGGGGGCGGGGCTCAGCGGTTCACAGGCACGAGGACAGGGCGCTCTGGCGTCACCCACAGAAACGACACACAAGCAATGATGAGCAGGAGCAGGTTGGGCGGCACGGGGAGCCTGGCCGGTGCGCACGCGGACAGCAACCGTCATCGGGGGAAAGGCCCCGCCCTCCCTGGTTAGACGTGAGAGTTTCCCGTGTGTCAGAGCCGAGGCCTCGAGATCCGCCCCTTCCACTGCCCTGCAGTGCCCTGGAGGGAGCCGATTGTACTCACGGCCCCGTCTAAGTGCAGAATTGGAAGTCCCTTCTCTGGTTCCGGGTGCAAGTCGTGTTTATTCTGAAAGCCGCTGCCTCGCCGGCCTCAGCGTGCGCGGCACATGGTGTTCGAAGCCAGAGCTTCGCTTCGTCAGCATCGTCTGTGCCGCTGTCCACGCCGCTGCTTGGCGTGTGCGGCCTCCCGGTCAGTCGCGGGGCTCATCCTGCCCGTGCCCCGCGAGGGAGCCTGGCACTTGGGCGGGGGGAGAGGACCGGGAAGCGCAGGGGTAGGCGGTCGAGATCGCACAGGAAGAAGCCGAGCCCCGCAGGCAGAGCGTCCTCTCCCTGGGGCCCCATCGGCCCCGCCCCGCCCCACAGACACCCCCGTCACACTGCGACTGTCCCCTCCCTGGGTGCGAATGCCAGCCAGGGGGAGGCTGGGATGGACTCGGGGCTGCATGTTCCTCAGACTCCAGAAAATCACACCCGTGTGCACACGCATGCACGCATGTGCAGACGATGCACAATTCAGCTCTGCCCACTGAGGTGACCTCGCGGCAGGGACGCGGCAGGGATGCGCCCGCAGCCCTGAGCACGCCTGCTGCCCCGGTCTCAGTTTCTGGGTGCTGTTCCCCGAAACAGGGACGAGGGCTCAGGGGAGGAGTGGCTGATCCAGGGTGCGGTACACACAGGCGGACCCTGGGCGTCTTGTAGTGCCACGGTCTGGGGGTGCTCGGAAAACCGGGGCGCAGGGCAGAGGAGGCAGCAGCACCCGACAGGGCGCCCGGAGGCTGCTGGTGGGGTAATTTGAACAACACAATAAACAATAAGATGAACAACTTACAGCCGATAAAATACACACCCCCAAGGCCACCCTGGCGTAAACACAGGTACGGCTGCGCATACAAGGAAGTGGGGACAAATAGGTCTTAGGAAAGAACTGGACAATAAAAGGAAAAGTAACGAGGACACAGAGCACTTCCTTGAGGATGTGGCGGTGACAGCGCCAGGGGAGGGCCTTGGCGGACGCCGGCATTAGCGGGGACTTTACGGAGAAGCAGGACAGTGTCGTGGCCCCGAAGGAGCCATGAACGATGGCAGGGCCTTCGTGTGTGACCACGGGTCACTCCACGGTCTGTCCTGGCACGAGGGCAGGCGGGAGCAGCGAGGCGCTTCTAACCGAGCACGGAATGGGAAAGGCCACCACAGGGACGGACATCTGGCAGACACCCCCGCAACCCACAATCAAGGCAAAAGTCACCGCCATGCCGCGCGACGTCCTGGGTGACACAGAAGGTCACTGGCTCCTGGGGACAGGCCCCTGACCCGCGGCATCAGTGTGCTCAGGGGAACGCAGAGACGTGCCCGTGGCGGAGTCTCCCACAAACCCAGGACCAGACCCTTCAAACGTGTCAAGGTCACGACCCGAGACAAATACAAAGACACCACAGCCGAGGAGACGGAGGGTGAGGGGCGACGCCATCGTGGTGACAAGTGGACGTGGCCCCCGTGGCTGGGCCCTGGGGCCAGACGTGAGGGGTCTGGGGGCCCTGGTCACAGCCTCTGCTCCAGCCCGGAGCAGCATCGGAGGTAGTTCCGGGCTCTTGGAGGTCACCACCGAGCCACGGCCGAGCCACGGCCGAGCCACCGCCCCGACCGTAACAGATGCGCCCTGCGGGCTGCATTGGCGGTTCCGGAAGCGGGCGGAGGGTGCATGGGAGCTCCCTGTACGCTCTTCTGGACTCTTCCGTGAATCAGAAATTATTTCAAAGTAAAACACGAAAAAAAAAATAGTAACGCCAACTCTGTTCTGAAGATCCGCACTCGGGGCATTAACAACCGAAGTAAAAGCCAGAACACTTTGCTGCTTCAGCGGTTCGTGGGGGGCAGTCCTCTGACCAGGAATTAGGATAGTAAAATCCAGGGGTACTCGATTTTTAATCAGATAAGTTTGCCTGAAAATGATAATGAATATAGAAACATGTGTTCACAATCTTATAATTGTAACAGATTTGAGCCATGTTTGTATTATTAGGATGGAATGTCGATTCAAACTATTTATTTTTTCATAAAATATTTGCAATCAGGCGACACGCCGGCAAACCCGCGTCTGCGCTGCTTTCTGAATCGACGGTCTGTTCTGGGGCCGCTGACCTGACCGAAACTCGGTGAGATTTCCAAGGTTCGTTTTGATGAAACCAGCGTCACTATTAGGTTGTAAACTTGACTTTTATTTTTTAGTTACGATCACATAACACATTCTGTATCATTATAACACCTGTCTCCGTTATGTGCTTTTTAAAATGTAAAATTTGAGTTAACTTCTCTGATTATTTTAATCTCCAACTCTTTTCTCAAGGTTGTAATGTTAGTAATGTGATTGTGAAAAACTTAAATTCAACTGTTGTCTTTGCTCTGAGAAGCTTTTAGTGCTGAGTGTTTGTGGAAAAAAAAATTAAAAGCCGGGACACAGCATCTGGCCAATGAGGCATCGAGGCCACTCCGGGGGACGGTCGGGGAGGGACAGCGAGCTCCGTGGGAGCTGAGGCCCCGCCGTCCAGTGCCCTCCTGCCCCGGCATGCGCCCTCTGCCCCCTGGGCTCCTCCGCGGTTGCCCAGGGAACCCCGTCTGGGCCCATGGGAGCCGCATCTTGATGGCCAGGGGGCAAAAGGAAGCTGCTGCTGTAGGTGGGCGGATTCTCAGGCTGGGGACCCTTGCCCAGTGACCCCACCCCGGGGGCAGCCTCTCCCTGTCCTGCGTCACGACAGGCGTCTGTCCCCCTGTGCGTGCCGTTGTGGCCAGGACTCCGCACGCTTTCCAAGCCTCCGGCACAGACAAACGCTTCTGGGCTTTTCTGTCACCGGAGGCTCGTTGGAGGGCCACCCACCCGGAAGATCTCGTGACCCTGGTGACGGTAGGCTGCCTTGGGCCTTGGAAGGGCCTTGGTCCTATGTAATTATTTCACTGAAGAAAGTAACTTAGCAGAACCAAATCTGTGTCAGTGCCTCCCACGCACGTCAGGATGTTCGAGTCTTCGCTGCCCTCCCCACTCCCCCAAGAACCCCGGGTGAGGGGCGGCTGAGAGGCAGACGGGAATGTGCGGGCGGAGAAATGACTGCAGACGTGTGGCCTGGGGATGGCCCGGTGACGATGCTGGGGTGGCACGCCCGTCCCCGGGGGCCTCTGAAACCCAGAGGCGGGTGACGGCAGCTGTGAGCCAGCATGAGGGCAGCAGGCCGTCCCGGCCGCGGTCACCCCGTGCCGGCCCTAGGGTCCCGGGAGCTGGCAAACAGCTGGGAAGCCCAGTCAGGGGCCGGCGGTGGGTGTGGACATGTGGGACTCTGTGCCACAGACCCAAGCCCCTCTGCTGACGTGGGGATGCGAGGGGAGTCTCTCCCCGTGGGCGGAACACCATCGCCGGCCATCTGGGCTACCTGCAGTTTTAGCCACAAACCCTGGCTGTCGGTATCGGAGATTTGTCTCTCCAGATGGACAGTTCTAGTCTCCACGGCACACTCACTGCCTCCTTTCCCTCTCGCTGAGAAATCCGACGGAACGGCCCCTCCCAGGAAGGGCCAGTGGGCCGCTCCCCAAGCCCTGCGGCCTCACCGGCTCGGAGAGAGGCTGCGTTTCTGCCTCCCTCCCTCCCGCCCCTCGTTGGGGCCGTGTGGGAGAACTCAGAAGAACAGCAGTGAGCACGGCTTGTCCTTGTGGACACAGGGGCCGGCGGCTCTGTGGGGGGGTGGGGGGTCCTCTGTCCTGTAACCAGTGGGGCTCCATGTGGGTGGCGGGCGGTGAGGGACAGGGATGGTTCTCCAGCCCGGGCAGCGCATCACCCTGTGGGAGACGTTTGGAAAGTTTCCTTCGTGTCTGTGAAATAGCTGAATGGATGCGTGATATTGGCCGAAAGTCTAAATCTAATTACCTGAGATCATACGGAACAGCCCTCCGATAGGGGGGCATTCTACGCTGGAAGCTCTTTAAAAAGGGCGCTTAGCCATGAAATCTGCACATTCCAGTAAATTTTACTTAGCGTGGCCGGCGCATGCATCTTCCATCCTATTTCCACAAATCACGGGTCCTCCGGGAGTGCAGGAGCTGGGTGGAAAATTTCCAAATTGGAAATAAAACAGGAGAGCAGAACCGGCTCTGGAAACGGGCCCTGGCGCGCCTGCAAAGCAGCCTCCTGCCCTGGGGACCCCTCCCCGGCCGGCTCCATGGAGACGCAGGTGCCTCCAAGTGCGTGAGCTCAGGAAACACAGCGGGAGGGGGTCTCCTAGACGCCAGGTCAGGCCCACAGGTGACAGCTCTCCCCCACCGCCAGGCTGAAGCTGAAAAACGTGCTGCGTGGCCGGAGCTCCTGCGGTTTTACAGACAAGCCGGGCGGTCCGCCACCAGAGTCTCCTGCGTGCAGAGCCCGGCCTGCCCCGTCGGGCTCCCGGCAGGGCCGGCACTGGGCACGCAGGTCCCTGTTGGCCGTGCCAGCGAACGCGGGTCGTGTTTGTCTTGTGTCTCCCGGGAAAGGCCTCGCACAGGTTCCAACAAAAGCAGCCGGACGTGGCCCTTCCTGGGCCCCGAGCGCACCGTCAGGGACTGCACTGGTGCAGACACGGAGGGCGGCACACGCACGCA
>PVJI01032841.1:0-11809 GCA_004026765.1 Micronycteris hirsuta
GCCCGGTAAAAGGTCACAGGTTCGATCCCCAGTTAGGACACACACCTGTGTTGCAGGTTCAGTCCCTGATCAGGGTGCATATGCAAGGCAACTGGTCCATATTTCTCTCTCACATAGATGTGTCTTTCTGTCTCTCTCTTCCTCCCTTCTCCTTTCTCTAAAATCAATACGTATGTCCCCCAGTGCAGATTCAATAAATAAATATTAGATTTTTTAAAAGTGGGTGTATTTTTAAAGCATAACCAGGGGACTATATCCCACCAGGCGAAGACCACTGGAGTCCACGAACAAGGACCCCAGGACGCCAGCAGGCACTGTAGGAGCTGGAGACCGTGAGCTGAGCTGAGGTCGCTGTGCAGCACCGTCCCCAAGAAGGGAGGTGACAGCATGGGACTGGGTGACCTGTGTGGCCATAAAGAGCGTGAGCAACCCTGGGCCTGCAGGAGGGAGTTCGAGTTTTGAGACCAGACAGCATGCGGGTGCTGAATGCCATGCAAGTGGCTGCTTCCCAGGTTTCTGCCTGGGGAGACGCGAGGACTTGTCTGGTGTTCTTATCACAGTGTGTGCTTAGCCAGTGGGTTTGGTCTGGTTCTGTGCCCCAACGATTCCATCGACACAGAGCTCGGAGTTCAAGACGGCCACCGAACGGCTGCTCAGGAGGTGCTGATTCTGCCCACGAACTGCTGATCCCAGGAAAACAGGTCACAACGTTGCACTCCTTCAGGAGGAAGGGAGGGAGGGGAGGAGACCAGGGTCGAAGCTGTCCCGTAGACCAGACCGTCAACAGGGGACAGAGGGCACACTGCTACGGGCTGGACACAGAAACGCCGTGTTTGTTTCTGCTCTGCGTTATTTAAAAAATACATTTAAAGCAGCTTACTGAATGATGTCTTACTCAAAGGGTGAAATTAGATGGCGAGCAAGCTCAGAACAAGGGAAAACTAGGTGTGGGTAAATAAACTGGCGCACGCCACTCAGCCCTGCAAGGCACGCCGAGTCCCGGAGGCCAGCGCAGAGAGGGAGAGCCCACCAGCTGCAGGCCACCTTTGTGCGAGGGTGACAACAGAGCAGCCTTGTAGCAGCACGGTACTTTTCGGTCCTGGTACTCGGAGGTCCTCTTAAAAGAGACACTCCGTGGTAGCCTGAGACAAACCCTCACGAGCAGCCTACAGGACACGTGCCACGCGGCTCCATCCGGCTCTCTGCCGCTCTGTCAGCGCAAGGTGACGGCGGAACGCCAAGGCGCAGATCCACAGAAGCGAACCTGAGAGGGGCGAGAATGGCGGGCCAAGTGTTTGCGGCCACTTATGGTTGGGATTCATCCGGGTTTTCAATGTAAACCCCGCACGGCATGGACAGCTTTTTGCATACTTCTTTATAAACGTTCTTAAAACCACGCGTTCCTGAAGGTTTGGAGAGGAGAGAGTTTGAAATTATACGTTTGAGCTAAAACCTAGCCCGGGGCTCCTCTCTGCCACGACACACGGGCAGAGGTGTCTGCGGGGACCACTGACCTGGTTTCCTTAGAAAACTGCCTGTAGGTAGAGGGGCTGGAAGCAGCGGGCTCGGAGACGGAGCAGTCAGGCCTGGGGCTCTCGGAGGGCGACAGGCCTGGGCTCCGGTGGCACCTGTACACTCACTAGCGGCGGGACCGCCCTGAGATCATCAGTTAAATGGGGCTGCATCCAATGCCCACACACGTCTTCAGAGCACCCCCAGTGTGCGGCATCATCAAATTCTACCTCCCGCCGACGATCGTTTGTGAGGGGTTACGGAGGTAAATGCATCTGAAGCGTTTATCTCCGTAACCGGCGCACAGTAAGCTTTCCGTAGATGTTGAAACTAATAATAGCAATAACAAAATCATAACCACGGTGAAAGATTTCTGCTTCCACGCTAATGTAGAAGTAATGACATGGTTAAGGTCTCCCAGCTCTACTTCACCAGAAGTGGCTGCAATAATTTTAGCCTGGAAAGGGTTCAAAGTCAGCATTCCCATCAGCCTCAGAGGCATCAAAGGTGGCCAAGAACAGCCCCCACAGTTTGAAACCAGTTCAGTTAGTGGTGGGGGCTGTAAGATGAATGCTGTGGGACCTACGTGAGCAGCCTGGTCTAGGAGACTGAGACCCAGGCCCGTTAAATGTTAGAACATCTGCCAACATTAGGAGTCAAGCTGCAGAAAGTCAAAGCCTTGACGTTTTGATGTTCCTGAGGGAGATATGCTGGGACCTTCCCTGATCTCTTCATTTGGCAGTACCACAGAGAATATCATCCCTCCCATAAAACGCCTATGAAAACCAAAACAGCCTCCTATGAAGAGGACAAAACTGCGCCGAGGGAGGGATGCTGGACAGGCAGCCGAGTCAGTCACGAGCCAAGGGCCGTCTTTCTCACGCAGGCAGCCCCGCAGATGCAATTCAGACGTGTGCCTGAGCAGAAACGCAGATGCAAAAGTTAAATTCTGCGGAGGCCAAGCAAGCCCACTGTAAACTCATCTTCCAATAACAATTAAATAGCACAGACAGCTACCCTGGGCGGCTACCCTGAGTCCACAAGCACCAAGCCACGCTCTCCTCCAAGAGAAGCGTTTCCCCGTGTCTCTCCGATGCAGCAGGGAGCGTGGAGCTGGTCCAAGGCGCCCTTTAGTCATTCAGGTGCACGTTTAAAAAGGAACGGACCACATCGCGCCCTGTCTGATCCTGACTTGAGACTACCTGCTGGCTGGGAGCTCCCCAGGAGTACCGGGGTGCAGGCAGGAGAGAGCTCTCTGCGGCGCCCACGCCGTTTGTCATTCGTAACACGTCGGTGTTTCACCCGCTGAGTCAAAGGCCAAGGAAAGATCAATAAGAGCTACAAACAAACTCATGCTTTTGCTGACAGATTTCAATGCGGAGTGATGAAGGGTGGTCGATGGGGTAGCAGCTGTGTCTGGCTTAGAGCGCTGCCGCCAGGGACCAGCCCGCGATTCATCAAGGAGAAAAATGGCGCACGTGTCAGAGGGAAAGCACCGCAAGCCAATGAGTCTCACTGTATTATTTTGGGGAGGGGGAATCAAAGAGGCTCATTTTTCCTTTCCTTTATATATTTTTGTTGGGTTAGGCTACCCTCCAATTCCAACCAAGTTGAACCACTTACTCGTTCAACCAATATTGACTAAGTAACTCCTGCTAAGCATTGTGCTTGGTGCCAGGAATACAGTGGCAAATAAACAACCATGATCCCTATCTTTAGGGAGTTTATAATCTACATCCTTGCTTACGGGGTTTAAAAATTGCCGGGGAATACAGTCCACCAGCAGAGGAAGAAATTTTCGCCGGTGCTTTTAGTTTGTGCTTTTAAATCATCTACTGCACAAGGGGGTAGAAGAGACACATTTTGGGGGTTTCCTGCCCAGCTTGCACTCCTTAAAACTGACTTTCGCCTACATCCTCTTCATAGGGAATCTGCCCCATCCACAGACCTTGCCGAGGAGACGGGAGGCATAGGTAAATCACATGACCCCACAACCTGAACCCAACTGTTTGAATCAGGGATCGATGCCTGCACCAGGGCAGCCAATCTGTACCGTTCTATTTGGACTTTGAAATTAGGGCCCTGGAATGAACAGGCTATAATGGGTCCTAGAGCTGTAGGACCAGGAGGACTGGGGGTCTGGAAATCAATTTAGTAATAGAGAACATTTAATGAGAACGTAGTCTGTGACCGGGCCTAGAACGCAGCAATGAACAAGACAGATACTTTTAGAGGACGAGAGAGTAGTTACTACACAAATCAATGAGATAAATATAGATGGTGATAAATGCTCCAAAGAAAATCCCCAGGATGCAGAGTCAGAGAGGGGGACTGCTCTAAACACGGTGCACAGCGGGGGCCTCTCTGAGGAGGTGGCATCTGAACTGAGACCAGGCATCAGGCGTGCTGGGGAAGCCCATTCCAGGGAGAAGGAATACAGGTGCAAAGTCCCCGGGACCGAGAAGAACTCCGTGTGTTCTAGAGACCGAAATAAGGCCAGATGTCGAAAGGTGTGAGTGGCAAGAGAGAAGGTGGGAGGGGAAGGCAGGACAGGGACCACGCAGGTTCTCGTGGGACTTTGCAAAGGGCCTGGACTTGTGGTGCGAAGGGCAGCCAAGGAGGGTTTCAAGAAAGAAAAGATAGTGTATTGCCAACATTTTAAAACGTCACTCTGGCTGAAGGACGGACATATAGATCAATGAGATAGAAACTGACCCTTGCGTACAAGGTCAATGGCTTTCTGACGAGGGTACCAGGACTGCTCAGTGGGCCAAGGATAGTCTTTTCTACAAACGGTGCTGGGAAAACTGGATAGTCGCTCGCAAAAGAATGAAGCTGGACCCTCACCCAATACCATATACAAAATGAATTCAAAATGGATCGAAGACATAAGCGTAAAAGCTGCAACTATAAAGCTCTGAGAAGAAAATGTAGGGGGAAATCTTTATGACACCGGACTTGGCAATGACTTCTTGGATGTAACACCAAAGATACAGGCCACAAAAGAAAAATATAGATAACTGAACTTCATGGAAACTAAAAACTTTTGTGCATCAAAGAGCACTATCAATAGAGTGAAAAGTCAACACAGAGGAGAAAATATCTGCAAATCATGTGTCTGATAAGGGATTAATATCCAGAACATGAAGAATTCCCACAACTCAACAACAACAAAACAAACCCCCAGATTAAAACATGGTCCCAGGACTTGAATACCACTTCTCCACTGAAGATACCCGAATGGCCAATAAGCACGTGAAGGATGCTCAACATCATTGCTCATTAGTGAAAAGCAAATCAAAACAACTCTGAGGTACCACTTCACACCTGTTAGGGTGGCTATTAGAAAGGGGGGGCAGAAATAGCAACATGGGGAGAACAACACCCTGTGTATTGCTGGTGCAAATGTGAAATGTGTATTCCTCTCCTTGCTAATATACCCCCAAAACTCAATGTGGGGACTTGAGCACATGCTTACACACCGGTGTTTGTAGCAATATCACTCACAATAGCTAAAAACATGCAGAAAACCCAAGTCTCCACCGACTGATAAATAGATAAGCCAAATGTGGCACGCACATGCAGTGGGGCATTCTTCAGCTGTGAAAAGCTACGAAACCCTGATACATGCTATAACATGGGTGAACCCCGAAAATACTGTGCTAAGTGTAATAAGCCAGACACAAAAGGACAAATATTATATCATTCCACTTACGTGAGGGACCCAGAACAGGCAGATTCACGGAGACAGAAAATAAAATAGAGGTTACCAGGGGCTGGGGAGGAGGGGCGCGTGGAGCTATTGGGTCATGGGGCCTGTTTCCGTTGGGGCTGCACAGCACTGTGAGGGCACGTAATGCCCCTGAAACGCGCACTTCAGCACGGTAAAGCTCAGGTTGTGTATGCTTTCCCACAATTAAAAAAGCACGAAGAGAGCTGCGCTGCCGGCAGGCACAGGCCGGGCGGCCGACCGGCCGGCGGGGCGAGCTGGTCTGCAGAGAGGCGGGAGCGGCGGACACAGACGCAGACCCGAACAGTGAAGCTGAGAGACCACAGGGGCCGGAGAGAAGCAGAGGAGAGCTTCTTGGTGGCTTCGCAGTCGCATGTGCCCAGCGCCTCCTGCACTTCCTGTTGGTGCATCGCTTTACCTTGGAGCTGGACCTGGTGGATCTCTGTCCCTTGCATGGGAATGGTCCCTGGTTAAGGCAGGGAACACGGCTGGGATCCAGTAAAGCAGCAGCCGGGGGACTGAAAGTTTGAGGCAGTTAGTCCCTAAAGCCAGACTACCGTCCCTCTGATAGCCCTTTGAGAGCAGAGCAACCTCCTCCTGTCCCTCAGTGCCTGGCACAGTGCCCGACACTCGGTGGCAGGCCGTCAACAAAGAGTTACTGAACGGGGCCCGGGAACCTCCCCCGGGAGGCTGCAGAGAGCCGAGTGTCCACGCTCTCACCAAATTCACGCCCGAGGCAAACCCGAGCCCCTCAGTCGGCCCTCATCACTGACTTGAATGGCCAAGCTTAGTCTTCACAAGGACTTCCTCCTCATTTGTTCAAGGTCAGGGGAAGTGGATGCTAAAATTTCAATTGTATGGAACCCTGGGTACCCTCCTCCAGCATTTGAGTTCCAGGATGCCCAAGATTTATTGGGTTCCCACGAATATTCATCAAACCAGGTGTAAGAAAAGTGAATTGACCTTCTTATAAGCATAGAATACATAACACGGCTTTTAATTTAATAATCTCTGTGGTTTGTAGGTAAGAGATCCGTCTCCTTCCTTAAAACCTTAGATAGCAAAAGTGGGACTTGGCTTACTGCCATCTTTCTCAACCACCCCAAACACCACTGCGTGTCATTTCTAACATGGGAAAACTTTGAACAACCTAATTTTTACAAAAGGAGGGAAACTGTGACACGGAATTGTTTGTCACCACGGCGAGCTGTCGTGTGCCCATGGGAATGGTGGCGCTGAATGAAGACTAACAGCAAAAAGAAGACATTTACAGAACAGAGCTGGGTGAAAAGAGAGGCGTGCAAAAGGAAACACGCGATTTGATTCCAGCCACACAGAAATGGCATCTGTAGCTACAAAGACGGGGAGGTGCCGAAAGGAGACGAAAACGCTTGTGCACGGTGGTGAAATTATACATGGAATTTGGAAATGTGTTTAAAATTTACTTCACGGTGTTTTAACAGGTCAGTCACTTGCGTGCGCACACACACTCACGGCCCCAGAGCGAACGCCTGAACAAACGGCCGGGAGGACATCGGGGGTGACACAGGGCTAGTCTGCGACTCTCCAAAGGCGGGCTCTTCGGTGTGGCCCCGGGAACGGCAGCAGCAACGTTATCTGGGAACTTGGCAGAAATGCACTTTCTGCGTTAACCCAAACCAGCTGCATCCAAAACGCTGGGGAGGGGTCCGGCCACCTGCTTTCACAAATTCTCCAGGTGATTCTGATGCCCGTTCGGTCTGAAACCGCCGCTCCGCGACTCCCGCACGCCTAGGAAGGGCCTGCCGTTCGTCCCGTGCTGTCTCTCCCCGCACCGCTCACTGCTCGCCAGAACTCCGCACTACCTTTTGGAGCAGGTGCGAAGTCTTCCCTGAGAGCCAGGTTCTACTTTTGCTGCTGAACGGCCTCTTTACTACTACAGCCAGTTCACGTGGACTGTGCGTCTGCGCACTAAGGACCTCGGTTAATCCTCTAACAGCTCTGCACGGCAGGTAATGTTCACACACCCCCGTTCCACAGATGAGAAAACTGAGGCCAAAAGAAGTCCAAGATCACACTGCCGGTAAATGACGAAGGAATAACAATTTCAGAGCACATGGTCTTAAGCACCGCTGAGGTCCAGAGAAGTTCACAGAGAGAGCAAGTGAGGCGGCTGGTGCGGGAACCCGGGCCTTTCTGGTCCCAACGCCTCCCGGCCCTCGAACTGCGAAGCCGCCTCACGCTGCCTGCCAGGCAGAGCCATTCGCTCACTGCCCTCCGAACCCACCACTGCCAAAGTCGTGACGCTGGCAAATACCTTCTGTCTTATCCTCCTTGCCACCAACCCACATCCTTCAGGCTCCTTGAGGCCATCGAGGCCACGTCCCCAGGATCCCCGGGAGAAGGGGCTGCAGTCTCCCTTTCCTCGACCCCCACCTCGTCCTGTTGTCTTCTCACAGAACAGGGGCCAGCACAAGTGACGCCCGTTTTATTACAACATCTTGTAGTACAAAGTCACCAGCATGTGATTCTGTTACATACCAATATCGCCCTCAAGCACACCATATGGCATTTTAAATGAAATGTTCAAATGAAAACTATCAATTATTACCCCCACATTATTAGCCTACCAGCCACACTCAGGCAGGCGTTACTTCTGCGGACCCCATATTCAGCAGCTCCCACCCCGAGTCACAGTTATGCGCACCCACCTTCGGGGGAGGTGGCGGTCTCAGTGGGCGCGGCATCCGACACAGGACTGGCACCGGCTGACTCGGTCAGTGTCTTTTATGTGACTGAATTCATTCTTTAGATAATTTATGTGTCTTATCAGCCTAGCTGGAGGACAGTGAGCACCTTAAGAACAAGGACCAGATCTTTTACTTATTTTATATTTTCAAGAATATTCCACCCTGGGCAGGCACACAGTCAAACCCGTAATGCAGACTTGAATGCAAGTGGCAGGCATGCCGCGGGTGTGCAACGCTGGGGCACCTTTTCCTGCTACCGAAACCCTGTAGGAATGCAGCTGAGTGAATGAGGAGAGCCGGGCACCGTGCAAAATGGGTCCGACCAACACTTTTTTTTGGTAAATAGAAATAATAAATTTAATGTTTTTAATAAAGTTAAACAATAATAAAGAGAATTTTATGAGTGCATTTCCCTGAAAATGTGTTCAAATTTCCATGCAATTGGGGAGAAAAATCACAATTCTGTCTTTAAAAAGAATTGAGGCTATTATATGCCTTCATTATGTCTCTTGCAGAATGAAAGCATACTGTTTTAAAATATCATAACTTGGACCCCAATGTCTCTCAGGAAGAAAAACGCGGGCATTTTTATTCCACATACTGATCATCTATTACAGTCATTTATCTAGTCCAACAGATATACTTTTAATGAGAAAATAAAGAAAACTCATAAATCCTAACTCTTATCACATACCCAGAGAGCAAAGGCACAAAAAAATCAGAATATGTCTTTCAGTAACATTTAAACCTCAAAAGCTAGATTTATAAACTTCTAGGAACAAGATCATATAAAAACCAAGTGCTTTCCTAATTCATAAATCATTAAAACAATGATCTATATCAATAACAGATAATAATACCAAGCCACACATGTTCTTAACCAACCGAAAGAGATGAAAAGTACGTAACAATGAAAACAAATGAAGACGATCGGGCTGCTACAGTCTTCTGACAGTCATCTGTCGCACCCGGCCCTTCTGCTGTCCTCCCCCGGTCCGGCAGTAAACACACAACAAAAGATCCGACGCTCGGCGAACCTCCTCAACATCCGAATCAATGCACCACCACCGAACAGACAGTGTAAACTTACCAGCTCCACAGATCCATAATGCTTCCTACTGAAATCCCCACGTCTACAGCCTAGGTCTTCCGAGACAGAGCTGGAACAAAAATGCTTCATCAGTATTACACATAGCGATCTGGTCACAAACCTTCTGCAAAAATCGACTACCATTTGCACAACGGGCTGCGTGGAGCAGGCCGGCCAGCTCCTCACTGCAGGGGAGCCCCCCGGCCACAGGCACCGCGCTCGGCAGCCATTGCAGAGCCGGCTCTCGGGAGCCCTCGGGAAAGAGAAAAAAACACCCGAGTCATGCCTGGAAGTCTCGGCAGTGACTGAATTAAACATTTAGTCATTTGGAATCGATTGAAGTTTCCAAGGCTACTGGTGGTTTATAATTTCATTTCTGTATAAGCAAAGGGGAGAGGAGCCCTGCAGCAAACTTGAGGCAAGAGACAAAGCCTGCAGTGATCTTTGGTTTAAGAGGGGCTTTTTGGTCCCAAATATTCCACATAAAGATACCACCATTATTTGATGCTATATAGGAGAAATAAAACTTTATATGGGAGGGAAAAAAAATCTTCCAAATCCAGGTAGGCCCCATCCCCCTCTAATTTATGACAATATGAAAAAGACCGGGGCTAACAAAAAAAAAATCTGAATATCCAACTTCCAAGGATATTTAGCTTCTTACATAGCAGTAGCTAACACTTCCCCACCCCGTCCCCTCAAAAATGATTTAAATCAGGTAAGAGAAATCACATGCATTATTGAAGCAGAGCAATTAAAACAAGGGCAAAATTGCCCCTGCATTTGCATCTTGAATACATAGTTCCACACTCAAAAGACAGGTATCTTATCGACTAGCCAGGAGCCCAAACAGTACTCAGGACACCCCCAGAGATCCGCGAATACAGCAGTTTTAATACGTTTTGCTCTAATAGGTCACGCAAATAACTCTAATAAAACACAGACACTAAAATCACACAGGAATCACATGTTTAAGATAGCCAAAACAGTTGGGATCTGACATGCAAAGAAAGGTGCAGTTAGTACCTTTTCATCCTTCCTTAAAAGGTAGGCTACATTTTCTAAATTACAGCCCTCTTGGCACGTTTCGGAAAGAGACCGAGTCTGATGCTTTGCATCCACAGAACTGACTCTCTGCCAGGACCCTATCTGATAGGCTCCAAGAAAGACAGCATGAGAGAAATGAGATTAGAGAGCCTAATGGCATTCTGCTTCCACCACTGCACAGAGATGGCTGAATTAATTTGATGTGAGAAATTTAACCTTTTGTCGTTCTCACTTCCTTAGCTGAATATGTGCAACAAATTAACGAATGCGGCTTGCAAGGGCGTCCTAGGTATTACCTTCCTGCTCCTAGTGACATGATTTTCTACCAAAAAACCTCCGTAAGAGATGCAAAAACTCCCCTCCATGGTCTATTCGGGTCCGTGTTAACCATGTCCTCTGGGCCCGTCTTCTCAGCTCATTTTGAAAACCCTGCTGGAGAATGTTGCCACGGCCCTACACAGCAGGTGCGAGATCCTTCCCTGCCACCCTCAGCTGCGGAGAGAGTGGGCTCCGGAGGGAGGAGCGTCCATGCACTTGGACAGAGACTGGGCACAGAGTGGAGCTCAACGGCTGCAGACTGAGAGCTCTGCGTGCCCAGACCTCAGCGAACTCCTCAGTTTTCACTGGGTCCACTACGCCGTCAACACCAGCAGCAGATTCTAACAGGAAGGGCCGGCGACGTAAAGAGAGCAGGATGCTGAGCTCTGGGCCCGGCTCCGTGTGCCCTCAGTACCACTTGGGGAGGGGGTCCAGTTCTAGACACAGTGCCAGCTCCCTAGCTTTGCCCACAGCCAGAGACAAACACAAAGGATGCAACTCTGCATCCTGGAGCGGCCTCAGAGAGGGAAAAGAATGTCCTAGGAAAAATCCAGGACAGGTATGAACAGAACCTCTGTTCTCGGCGCCTTCTCCTCCCCACCATTGCCTGTCATCCGGCACACTGCTGACTGACGGCAGGAGCCAGGCAGGACCACATGGGGTGCGCTTCTAGGGCTGCCGGAAGCACTTGGAGCAGCAGAAGGAGAAGAAGAAATCCAAGGAATTGAAAACTTATTTGAACACATAATGATGGAGAATTTCCCGAAGCTGGTAAAGGAAATAGACTTTCGGGAAGTCCAGGAAGCTCAGAGAGTCCCAAAGAGGTTGGACCCAAAGAGGAACACACCAACGCACATCATCATTACATTACCCAAGATTAAAAATAAGGAGAGAATCTTAGAAGCAGCAAGAGAAAGGGGACAGTTACCTACAAAGGAATCCCATAAGACTGTCAGCTGACTTCTCAAAAGAGACCTTACAGGCAAGAAGGGGCTGGACAGAAGTATTCCAAGTCATGAAAGGCAAGGACCTACATCCAAGAATACTCTATACAGCTAAACTCTCATTTAGAATGGAAGGGCAGATAAAGTGCTTCTCAGATAAGGTCAAGTTCAAGAAGTTCATCACCACCCAGCCTTTATTGTATGAAATGTTGAAGGGAGTTATATGAGGTATGGAGGAATATCAACAGGGGAGTGGTAGGGGGAGAGGGTGGGAATGGGGCACAGAACAGGTAGCATAAATGGGAGGTAGACAACAGACAGGGGGAGGTTAAGAATAGTATAGGAAGTGCAGAAGCAGAAGGACTTATGTGTATGACCTATGGACAAAACTAAAGGGTGGGGAAAGGGGGGGTAAGGGGGTGGGGGGCAAGAAGGGGGG
>PVJI01032842.1:0-11796 GCA_004026765.1 Micronycteris hirsuta
GTGGTAGGGGGAGAGGGTGGGAATGGGGCACAGAACAAGTAGCATAAATGGGATGTAGACAACAGACAAGGGGAGGTTAGAACAGTATAGGAAGTACAGGAGCAGAAGGACTTATGTGTATGACCGATGGACAAAACTAAAGGGAGGGGAAAGGGGGGTAAGGGGGAGGGGGGAAGGAAGGGGGGAAAATGGGGCAACTGTAACAGCATAATCAATAAAATATAGTTAAAAAAAATAAATAAAACCCTGGGCTGGGGCACCTATTGACCCACTGCCTTTTGATGTATGGAACAACCCTCCAACCAATTGAGCCACCCAGCCAGGGCTGCAACGTGGTATTCTAACCTAATATATCTTGGAGATGGTTCTATTTGGAAAAATTCTCTGCTTCATTCTTCATAAAGGCAGCCTGGGAATTCAACCATAGTATGAGTGTCTTTTGATTGATTTAATAAATCCCCTACTCATGGGTTTTTACTTTATGTTCAATTTTTTTGACATGACATTGTCTCAGGCACACTCAAGCAACTGTTCAACCAGGGTATGAGAAGTAAACAAACTGAACCACAGGAGTCTTGTTTTGACCTTTGACATATATTGCCAGTTTGCCCTGCAAAATGACTGTGCCCAATGACACTCTTTTTCCAACATAAAATGCAGATGCCCCTTTCCCTATAACCCTCCCACCATAGCACATGGCTATCAAACTTTTTTATCTTTACCCATCAAGTATATGGAATATGTTATTTTGTCATAACTTATCTTTTTAAATGATGTATTATGTTACTTCTATAATAAAAATGCATGCTCTTATAAACAAATGTTATTTAAATAACTAACACAGAAGCTGGATACAGAGGACAGCATCTTTTCTCCAGACATAAGATGGAAATAGATTAATCCAAGATCAGAGCCTCCAATGGAAATGCAACCTTCCAAGAGCAGGATTCTCAACCCTGGAGCACATTAGGTTCACTTGGATCTCAGAAGACATTTTCCCTGCTCCATAAGATTTTGGAAGAGAGACACTTGAGAGATTCCTAAGGTTCCCCTTCACCACCGGAAGACGCCTATCTAGTGTGTTGATTCCTGGAAGCTTGGGAGACCAATGAAACTTTCCAAGAAACCAGAAAGTCATTTCAGGTCCTACGGTCCAGACACAGTTTTGTCATCAACCAACATTCCTGCTCCCCAAACCTGGTAAAGATATCCCTAATACCTGAGAACTCCTGCCTCCACAAGAGGTAATGTACTGGCTTCTGAGCTATGGCTGGAATAGAGGCCATAAGGAGAGGAAAATTATCCCCACTGGGGGCAAACACACACAGAGTTGTTACTGGACTCAACCCCAATTCTAATAAAGATGTTTTTACTTAATTGTATCTCATAGACATTGTAACATAGAATCATAAGAGTGTCATAGTAGCAGCCTCCACGATGGCTTCCAATGATTCTCACTTCCTAATATTCATGCTTTTGCATTGTCCCCTCTCACAATGGCAAGAGCTGATTTGTGTGACTAGCAGGATATTAAGGAAATTACGGTGTGTGACTTCATATAGACATTATAGCTTCTGTATCGCTGTCTTTTGAGTCACGTGCTCCGAGGGGAAGCCAGATGCACACATGAGGACACTCAAACAGTCCTCCGGAGAGGTCCACATGGTGAGGAACTGCCACTCCTGCCAAGAGCCACCACTAACTTGCCAGGCATGTGTGAGCCACCTCAGAAAAGGATCCACCAGCCCAAGTCAAGTCTTTAGATGACTGCAACCACAGCCAACATCTGCACTACAACTTCATGAGAAAGCCTGAGCCAGAATCACCCAGCTAAGGCACTTTTAGATCCTGAGCTACAGAAACTGTGAGATAATAAATGACTATTGTTTTGAGCCACTAAATTTGGTGTTATTTGTTACGCAGTAGTACACGTGCCTACCCCATAGTTTTGTGAAGATTGTATTTAACATCATATATAAGTGCTTAGCATAGTGCTTTATTTAAGTGTTTATATGTATAAATAAATATAATATACACACATCCACAGAGACCACAGACTAATAGAGACCCCTGGGACAGTGGCAGAGTGACAAAAGTCATCAGAATGTCCTGAGGGGAGCCCTTGCTGGTGTGGCTTAGTTGATTGGAGCATCATCCCATACACCAAAAGACTGGGGGTTCAATTCCGGTCAGGGCACATACCTAGGTTATGGGTTCAGTTCCTAGTTGGGACATGTATAGGAGACAACCAATCAATGTTTCTCCCTCACATTGATGTTCTCTCTCTCTCTCTTTCTAAAATCAATAAACATATTTAAAAAATGTCTTGAGAAAAGTACAGTGACTATTGTCCAGAGTTGACAGGTGAAAGAAATATTAAGAATCCTCCCTGTTTATGCCTGAGCCGTGATCTTTTACTGTAAGAATGAAATATAGGTGTGCTGTCTCCCAGGGAGAACTAGCCCTTCTCCACAGAAGACTAAGCACCATTTTTAACTCAGTACTTGTAAACACTGATCGTTTCCTTAGGGAAGAACTGGCTATTCTCCCGGATGGAACGGTTAGTCAACCAAGTCACGAAAGGCCCTTGGTGCATAGCCACTTTTGTCTAAAACATATAAGCAGAGCCCCCAAAGTGATACTCTGGAATCCCATGCAAGGGAAGGATGCTTTGCTCAGAACTGTTCCCAGACAACCTGAATATGGCTGCTTCTGGGGTTGCCCAGTGTCTGTGTTTGGGTGTTGGTATTTTTCCCATCTGGTGATGTATTCTCTTACTTCTTGCTTTCTCTTTGCTCTTGCTTAATCAATTGCTTAACTATTCACCTTTGACTTGGGGGTTTTATTGTCTGCAAGTCCGAACCTCCAAGTTAAGTGGCCACGATCTCATACATTCCCCTTAACAGTGCAAGAGTCTAGAGAGATAACTCGGGAAATTAAAGGAAAGAGGATAGCAAACTGGTGGCCTGAAATCAGAATTTAGCTCAGAAATGTGTTTTTCTTTGGCCAACACCATGTTTTATAAAAAAGTCAGACACCATGTAAAACTCAAGAAATTGTTTTGACATCAAATTCCACATTTCCAGTTTCTCTTGAAAATTGCTAAGATGGGGCAACACTGTGCCCACATTTCAGCTAGCAGCAAGTAGCTGGAATTCAGCAGTAGCTCACCACAGTCCCCATTCCTTTTACTGCCCATCCTCACCCTACCCCAACCCCACTCCACTAAGGCTGAAATCCAAAGCCGATTACTATTTGAACATTCGAGTTACTCTTTTTCTTTCAGCCAAGCAATGTTGCTCAGTACCCACTTCTCTATCAAAAATGGGAAATAAAGTTAGATGGCAAGGCTTTTTGGCATTTGAAAAATAACCCCAAATACTGTATTATGTAAAGAAAGATTACTCAAGTCTTCTTGGCATTTACCTTGTAGTTATGTGAACTTACCTTTTTGAACTTTAGATTCTTGCAAACACTTGTCAGAAGCTGACAAGACAAGGAGGGAGGGAGCTGGGTGTGGGGGAGAATGGAGAGCACAGGAGTTCCTAGGACCCAATTTGCATCGTCACTGCGATCTCAAATGTTGGGGAATGAAAGAGCTCAGGGAGGCTCTTAGGAACAGCAGATGGACAAATTGCTGTTTTCTTCAAATTCCCAAACAGAGCCAGCATTCTTGGCATGCACGGAATCATATGAGGCCAGAAAAGGAATTTCTCAGTCATGTGCATTAAAAAGTAACTACTTGATTCAGTGCCTTTCCCCCTCGCCAATAAGAAATAGTATATTAATAAGAATTATTGATTTGAAAGATTTTTTAAGATAGGAGGAAAGCGGAAATAAGAAGGATGATGTTAATCACTTACCTGATCATCTAGTTAATGTGTTATGTGCTTTGGGGGAGCTTTTGTTCTCAAAAGTCTAAAGTACATTATGCAGAATGACATCCAAGACACACCATGATGTGAAGAAGATGCAGAACAGCTTGACTTGTTCCCTAATGTTTATTTTTGGGGGCAGAAAGGAAGCTGTGTAATCCTAGTGTCCAAATGGCTCCTGGGACAAATGGCTGATTTCAGTTCTGGAGCAGAAAATGTACAAAGTGAGAGGAATAGCTGTCAAAGACTCCTAGAGTCATGTCTATGTTCTCAGGTGTCAAGTTCAACAGTCTCTCACAGGCCAAAGAGGATATCATTTGAGTATTGATAAGGATAACTGAAATGGGTTGAAACATAGCAAATATATTTAAGTTTATTTTATTTTATTTCATTTATTTTCAGAGAGAGGGGAAAGGAAGGAGTAAGAGAGAGAGAGAGAGAAACATCAACATGCAAGAGAAACATCAATTAGTTACCTCTTGCATGTCCTCAATCAGGGACCTGACCCGCAGCTCAGGCATGTGCCCTGACCTGGAGACCTCTCATTTTGTAGAAGGATGCCCAACCCACTGAGCCACAATGGTCAGGGCCATAACAAATATATTTAAGTGCATAAAGATATAATCATACTTTTTAAAAAAGCCTCACCTTGAAGGATGCTAACAAACCCAACTCATTATTTTGAAAACTGACCGATTCATTATTTTTTAAAAAGATTTTATTTACTTATTTTCACAGAGAAGGGGAGGGAGAGAAACATTGATGTGCAAGAGATACATCAATCTGTTGCCCCTCACACAACTGGGCCCGCAACCCAGGCATGTGTCCTGACAGGGAATCGAACCAGCAGTCTTTCAGTTCACAGGCCAGTGATCAATCCCCTGAGCCACACCAGCCAGGGCCCAACTCATTATTTTGAAAACTGATAAATCAAGGGAAAGGAACAAGCATTTGTTCTGCCTCCCTTCTCTGATGGCAATTCAACATAATCAAAGAGTGGATTAAGGGAAGATTCACCTGATATAGGAAGAAGGAATCATTGAAACAGAATGTCACCAGTTCTACAACATTTAATGAATTAGAGGTCAAGGTAACAAATGGCATCCAACATGATGAAAGGAGAGACAACATGAGGTTATATACTTTCAGATAGAATTACAAATGCCACCCGGATGAAGTAGTCTTGCCAAAAAATGGAACTGAGTTTGATCAAGTCGTTAGATCTATAGATTGTGAGAGAGCCCAGCATATATTATATTACTACAAGCTTTATCATACAGATTAGATCTTAAGTGCCAATTTAACATAAGTACATGAAACAGAGGAATATACGAAGTGACATAACTGCTGATGCAGTCAGCAAAATCTCACACAGAGAAGGGAATGAATACTAAAAGTGACCTGGTCACTTCAGCCAGTTGTAATGTGTGGATTTTATTTGTATCTTGATCCAATCAAACACTAAAACAATCTGAGAAATTTGAACATGACTATTTTATTTATTATCATTATTTTTTTAATGTTTTAGCATTACCTCTTTTTTACAATAACTTTTAAAAAAGATTTTATATATTTATTTATTTTTAGAGAGAGGGTAAGGGTAGGAGAAAGAGAGGGAGAGAAACATCAATGTGTGGTTGCCTCTCACATGCCCCCCACTGGAGACCTGGCCCTCAACCCAGGCATGTGCACTAGACTGGGAATCGAACCAACGACCCCTTGGTTCACAGGCAGGCACTCAATCCACTGAGCCACACCAGCCAGGGCTATTTTTTTAATTCATTAATTATTTCTAGGAGTTTTTTAAAAGATCTTATTTATTCTTTAGAAAGACGGGAAGGGAGGGAGAAAAAGATGGAGAGAAACATCAATGTGAGAGAGAAACATTGATCAGTTGCTTCTTGCATGCTCCCCATTGGGGATCTAGACCGCAACCCAGGCATGCGCCTTGACCAGGAATTGAACCAGCAACCTCTCAGTTCACAGGCTAGCACTCAACTCATGAGCCACATCAGCCAGGGCATGACTGAGTATTTTATTGTATTGAGAAATTTCTGTTGACATTATTACACATGATGACAGTATTGTGACTATGATCTTTAAAAAGAATCCTTATATGTTTGAGGTCCGTTCTGAAATATTTATGAATGAAATAATGAAGTGTCAAATTAATCTATTGGGAGCAGGAAGTGGGTGGGGTAGAGATGACACAAGGCTGGCCATGAGTTGGCAGTGGTTAAAGCTGAGTGCTGGACACTGGGTGGGGTCATAAGACTATTCTCTCTACTTTGACATATGTTTGAGATTTTCCTCAAGAAAATTTAAAAACAGTGTGTATGTGGGAAGGGAGAGGATGTGTAAAACTAGTTGCTAGGATATGCAGACATCATCTCTGAAAGGCCAAAGGAGTTGGCAACAACATTGACATCTGGGATGAGGAACTGGAGGGAGAGAGACAGGTGAAAGAGGGAGCCTTTTCACTGGATCCTCTTTTATATCTGTTAAGCATATGAATGTCTAAACTAAAAAAATAAAATGGACTTACTGCTAAGTCAGACTGCTTGAGGCAGAAGCAGACAGAAGGGTGATGCTTAGAACCAAAGAGCAGACAAAGATGCTTTTGGATTGAGAAGAGGAGAAACACATGTGACAGCAGCTGTGGTTTGTGGGTCTTGGAATCCAGGGCTCCACCTGGAGCTGGATGGAAGATGGTGGAGAGGGATCTGCTGGGTGGTGCATCTCAACAAAAACACACTGCAGACCCTTCCATCCCCATTTCACAGGGGAGGAAGCAAAGGCTCACAGAGGTGAAGTGACTTGCAAACATCAGAGCTAAGATTGAACCCAGGCTTCCTGGAGCCCCAAGCAGAACGTAGAAGCAGCAGATCCATGGCAACCCACGTGGAACAATGACAGAGGAACACTTTGGCACTGTGCAAAACTCCAGGACCACAGCATAATCATAGAGAGAAAGGAGCAGGGGTCCCAGGGAGAATGAGGTTTTGGATGAACCTGAGCTCTAGAAAACTAAGAAAATGGTATTTTTGCATACCTGCATTTGAGGCCTATATTATAGTAATGGGCCCTGGAATCAGCCCAGCCTAGGAGTCCATCCCTCTGTGGCTCCACTTCCTAGTCTGTAATGGGATTAACAAGGATCCATTCCCTAATATCACTGAGAAAATTCAAAGATACAGTATATATGAAATATTTAGCCCTGGCTGGTATAGTTCAGTGGATTGGGTCCTGGCCTACAAACCGAAAGGTCGCCTGTTCAATTCCCTGTCAGGGCACATGCCTGGGTTGTGGGCCAGGTCCCCAGTTGGGAGTGAACAGGAGGCAGCCAATCCGTGTTTCTCTCACACATCGTTGTTTCGCTCCTTCTCTTTCTCCCTCCCTTCTCCTCTCTCTGGAAATAAATAAATAAAATCTTTAAAAATATATTGAGCACAGTAGATGAAAGTGTAAGTAGGAAGAGGGACTGATTTTAGATAGGAAGATGTTAGAGAGGACGTTTCTGAAAAGGGTATTTATATTGAGGTTTGAAGAATAAGTATTAGCCAGGGAACGAGTGGAGTGTTAGTTAGGTTACTGGTTCAGATGCTGGAAATGTAAACAATACTACAAACGAAACCACATTAAAATGGAGCTGGAGCTGCTATGCCAGAGGAACTGCCCTGCATGTCTTATACCTCAAACCTTGGAATGTTAAAAACAGGGCAAAGGCCCTGGCCAGGTAGCTCAGTTGGTTAGAGCATTGTCCTGACATGCCGAGGTTGCAGGTTCAATCTTCGGTCAGAAGCGACCAAAGAACAGCATAAGTAATGGAACGACAAATCGATGTTTCTCTCTCAAATTAATAATTTTTTTTAAAAAGCAAAATTACCTTTGGACTGGGCCTAAGGCAACACTATTGCAAAGAACTGTTTACAAAGATAACAAGAAAGTGGTAATTGTGACTATTGGACTGATGACTACTGGACTGAAAATGTAAAACCTTGTTTAGAATTAGCATCACTCTGTTAGCTTATTTGCACCAATAGAAATGCCTCCCTTCTATTGATGTAATTGTTCCCCTTCCCCTTCTCATAAACACTCATTGCCTTTGTCTCCTAATGGGAACACTGTTTGGGCTTCTACCTAAATTAATGATTCTCGAATAGTTATTCTTATTGATCTCAAATAAGTGCTTGTTGCTTCTCACTTTGAAAAATCTTTCTATTTTTAAGTTAACACAACAAAAGTCAAACCAGCAGAGGGTAAAACCAGAAAGAAGTTTACTTTTCTCCTATTTAACTCACCTCAGTCCAGGGCTATTAACGCAGCTCCTCAGGGTCAGAGACCCAGATTGTTACCTCATTGTCCAAAATGGCTGGTTTATCACCTGCATCACACAAACAATCTAGCCAGCAGGAAAAAAAATGAAGTGCATGCTTCTTTCCTTTAAGGCCATGACTCAAAAGTTGGATACAGCACGTGGCTCACATTCCATTAGCCAGACTTTTATCAAGTGAGAAATTGTCTTCCTCTAAGTATGCTTAATTCAACTACAGGGATCTAGTACTAGAGGAATAAGAGGTGAAGGGGTGTTAGGGAACAGTTACCAATCTCTGCCATAATCAATGGAAGACCATCCCAGGCAGGGGGAACTGCATGTGCACACAAAGACTCTCAGAGAAAATAATAGTAGAGCTGGGTATTAAAGCTGGATTAGGAAGTGAGCTAGTCAAAGGGGACAGCCTGGGTAGAAGAATGGAGACCGGAGAGATACCAGTTTCTGGGGACATGAAGCTCAGGGTGGCTGAAGAATTAAGAGCAAGAAGAGAAGTCTCTGGAGAGGATGCAGCTGTCCCAACCTTCTATGTCACAGGTAATTAAAGATCAGAGAGGTTAAGAAACTCAGCCAGAGTCACAGTCTGATTCTGTGATGTTGGGCAAAATCAGGACTCAGCTGGTGAAGCCAGGACTACAAGCCAGGTTTACAGGATACTTACAGTTTTAAAGTTATTATTTACTCAAAAGGATTTTTTTTTTAATTTATTTTTAGAGAGAGGGGAGGGGAGGGAGAAAGAGAGGGAGAGAAACAGCGGTGTATGGTTGCCTCTCACATGGCCCTCACAGGGACCTGGCCCACAACCCAGGCATGTGCCCTGACTGGGAATCGAACTGGGACTGCTTGGTTCCCAGCCCGCGCTCAATCCACTGAGCTATACCAGCCAGGGCCTTTTTTTAAAGATTTTTTTTTTTTTTTAACTCAATAGGATTTCTGTTTGTTTTTACCTTTTTCTCTGTATTGAATCACACCTCAGACTCCCTGGACATGTTGCCCAGGCATCAGTGTCATTTGTTTGTTTGTTTGTTTGTCTGTTTGTGTTCAAGCTCCGCAGATAATTCAGGTGCAGGGAGGATTGAGAACTGGGTGCGACCATCTTCCTCTATCCCAGAGCATGTTCTGGTGACCTTAAATTCCTTATTCCTACTGTCTAGGTGGGCGCTATTTTATCATGGCAGGAATGCAGTGTGCCAAAGCAGAAGGAGGCCTGGGTGATTTATTCCCACGTCTCTGCATCCCACATGCAAGAAAAAGAGCTAAGAGTATTCTCCCCCCCCCTAACCACTATGACTCCCACCAGGTGAGAAACAGGAGTGCAGCGTGGCTGGAGGCGGGGAGGGGGTGCAGGCAGACAGCTGCTGGGGCTGCCTGTTCCCCCAGGGAGCTCCTATCCTGACTCCCACAGTGGTCCAGCCCCTATTCCCACCCAACATCAGGTAGATGGAGTCCCGCCCTTTGCCACCCGCTCCTCCTCCGCTGGGCCGACCTTGGCCGACCCCAGCCTGCCCAGTGCAGGCTGGCGGGGTTGCTGGGGGAGCGAACAATGGAACTGGCTGCTGCCTGCTGTGTGCCTGTGCGTGAATTCCGCATCCTAAGGAACGCAGTTGGCCCCAAGGGCATTTATCTCCTGGAGTCACCTTTTCCGTCAACCTCCAGATAAGGCTGTCTTCTTCTCAGGCGAGATGGGGCTCCCACCCCAAATGCAAAGTTTAACAGGCTGCAGTCTGCTTCTTCAGGAGCCGCTGGCTCCCGTGCCTGCCGCCTCCTCTCACTCTCCCAGGGGCCCCGTCTCTCTTCATGCCCGCATTACACTGTGAACCCCAGGTGACTGTGTGGAGCAGAATGTCCTCCTGGCTTTGGGAGTGATGGGGGGCGGGGCGCGGAGTGGTAAGAGAAACTTCGCCTTCACCGTTGCAAAGCTCCCTTAAGCAGTTGACAGTCACTCTGTTCTGCGTTAGCTAGGAGTCTTTTGGTTACAAGTGAGAGAAACCCATCTGAAACCGGCCTAGGCTAAAAAGGGAAGTGATTGATTCTGATCATTGAAAAGTCCAAGGGGGAGATTTCAGGTCTGGCTGAATCCAACACCTCTGTGAGGCTCGTCGCCTTTCCTCCCCAGTCTCTCCTCTCTTTTTCCCCGTCTCTTTGTTTCCTCTAACTACCCTCCTCCTCCTCCCTCTCCCTCCTCCCCTCCAATCCCTCCACACCTTCTGCACACTAGATGCCAATTGCTCACACACACCGCAGTTGTGACAACCCTAAAAGTATCTCAATGTTGCCAAAACGTGTATGTGAATCACCCCTCCCTCCCCCCTTATTTCAGAACCACTAGCCTAAAGGAAGAAACGTTTACCTGGGAGATAATTGTGGGTTGGGGCAGGGAGGAAAGGGAGTTTGTGGGTTCTGAATCTAGATTTCTCTGAAGATAAGATTCCTACTGTCACATTTTTTAGCTGATTTGGGGAAGCCTATCTGAAATCATCTCTTAGAGTCCTTGAAGCATTCTGGATCTCTGTCATTGGTTTTTGTTTTTTAAATGCGGTGAGAAAGAAAGAGCATTTAAGAAGTTAAAGCGTGGCACAAAAATGACGAGGTTTTTTTCAAGGTCAAGTAAACCAGTCTAGGGAGCAGGGTTTGATTGTCACATCTGCATCAAATTAGTGGCTTTTAAAGACGCATTAAATTGTCCCTTTGATCTAATAATTGCCTTTTTCTGGGGTGATGCCTCCCTGCTGGAACCAAAAGCCACTATTAACTTCTCCAGCTTAAAGAAAAATGTGATTCTCTCAGAACTGATGTGTAAGACATTATACTCACCCAGACTTGGTTCTAACTTGACCATTTTCTTCCTGGACTTTGGAAAATAACATCTGGCTCTCCTTCTGAACTTAGTTTCTTCATCTGAGAGCAAAAAGCCTATACTCTCTGTTTCCCTTTTCATTCCTGTGTCTGGAAACAACCAAGCATAAGTGCAGTTGCTATCAAATGTATTGACTATCTTTGTCAGTGGCTCCTGGTGCAATTATTCTGTCTTCCTTTCCAGTGCTTAGAGGCAACTCCGTGGTAGGCAGTTAGACATGAGACCAGAAACAGAATATCACCAGAGTAGAAAAGACCTGGGTGCCTAGCCCCCTGGGTAACTTTTCTCCTGTGGCTGTGGCTTGTCACAAGTTGTTTGTCAGAACCCTTGGAGTAGGGACAAGAGGCTGAAGAGTGGCCTCATGCAACTCTCATGCAGGGCCTTGCATGGCCACCCCTTTAAGCATTAACCCCTATGGATAACATCTGGACCTCAGTTGTGTTTCAGCTCTAGGCCCCAAAATGTAGCAAAACCAGACAGAAGACAGTGCCACAGCTGACCTCAGGACCAGCTGCAATAGCTAATGACCCCCTGCTCTGGCACTGACCAGTCAGTGGAGACCATGACTCTGAAAAGATACACCTGTTAAACTGATGAATGGTCCATTGAGATCCTCCCCTGGGGCCTCCTCTAAAATCTTTGCCCTTAAAAGCCCTTAGGACCGAGGACCCAGCAGCTCTCTCTCCCTAGAAGGGAGCACATATACCTGAGCCTCTCTATCCCCTCCCCTC
>PVJI01032843.1:0-11808 GCA_004026765.1 Micronycteris hirsuta
GTCTGTTGTCTACCTACCATTTATGCTACTTGTTCTGTGCCCCATTCCCACCCTCTCCCCCTACCACTCCCCTGTTGATATTCCTCCATACCTCATATAACTCCCTTCAGCATTTCATACAATAAAGGCTTGGTGGTGATGAAGTTCTTGAACTTGACCTTATCTGAGAAGCACTTTATCTGCCCTTCCATTCTAAATGACAGCTTTGCTGGATAGAGTATTCTTGGATGTAGGTCCTTGCCTTTCATGGCTTGGAATACTTCTGTCTAGCCCCTTCTTGCCTGTAAGGTCTCTTTTGAGAAATCAGCTGACAGTCTTATGGGAATTCCTTTGTAGGTAACTGTCTCCTTTTCTCTTGCTGCTTCTAGGATCCTTTCCTTATTTTTGATCTTGGGTAATGTAATTATGATGTGTCCTGGTGTGTTCCTCTTTGGGTCCAACTTCTTTGGGACTCTCTGAGCTTCCTGGACTTTCCGAAAGTCTATTTCCTTCACCAGCTTCGGGAAATTCTCCATCATTATGTGTTCAAATAAGTTTTCAATTCCTTGGATTTCTTCTTCTCCTTCTGGCAGCCCTGTGATCCGTATGTTGGGATGTTTACAGATGTCCTGGAGGTTTCTGAGCCCCTCCTCCATTTTTTGAATTCTTATTTCTTCATTCTTGTTGGATGTTTTTTTCTTTCTGCTGGTCCACTCTGTTGATTTGAGTCCCAGTTTCCTTCTTATCTCTATTGGTTCCCTGCAGATCTCTCCTCATTTGTTCAAGCAATTTCGATAATTTTTCGTCGAATTCTGTTAGCATCCTTATTGCTAGGGTTTTAAACTGTGCATCTGATAGGTTGGCTATCTCTTGGTTGGTTAACTCTGGAGCTTTGATCTGTTCCTTTCTTTGGGCCATTTTTTTTTCCCCTCGGAGAGCCTGTTACTGTAAGGAGGGCGGAGCCTTGGGGTTCCCCTGTGCAGGGAAACTCATGGTAGTTGTGCTGTGACTTAGCCTGTGGGGGCGGGACCTGAGCGCACAATGGCGCCTACTCCACTCTCTGCACCCACACCACCTCCTGCAAGCAATTTGGGCCCCTCTGCGCTGGCTCCGGGGGTTGCTCCGGGTCAGTGGACGGGCTGCACAGCTCCAATCCCCCGCGGGTCTCCCCAGCGAACTCTCCTGTGAGGCCGGGAATTCCTCCCGCTGCCGACTCCACCCCCACAGGTGCTCTCAATCTGCACCGATGGGTTGCGCCCTGCTTTCTCTCCCCGTCCGTCTGCACTCGAATGCGGACCTGCCAGGTCCACCAGTCTCGGCCCTGCTGGGTCCTGATGAGCCAGGCCCGTCTGGATGTGCTGCAGCCCCGCAGGAACCGCCCCTCCAACCGCGGTCCTGCCGTCTGCTTACCAGCTCACCGTGGGGTCGCCGAGTGCTCTCCCTCCGCCCTGTTCCTCCCAGCTCACCAGACTGGACGAATGTATCTTCTTTAATTCCTTGGTTGTCGGACTTCCTCTCAATACGATTTTCTGTCAGATCTGGCTGTTTTTGGTTGTGTAAATTTCTGATTTTTTTTCCTTGTTTGGTTGTGCGAGGCGGCATGGCGCATTCACCTATGCCACCATCTTAGGAAGTCTGAAGCTGTTACTTTTCAAAAAGGAGTATAAAGTGGTCCTTAGACCAAAGTGGTTGGCAGCTATTGTTAAAAAGTAAAATGCTTTCACTTATATTGTCATGCTTTCTTTCATTTAGAATTTTGAAAATATTTTCTGAATAAGTTCTTTTAGAATTATCTAGACATAAAATGTCGTTTTCACTTTTGTGCACACGTGCCATCTTTTTCTGTGTATAATGTGCTCCTGTGTATAATGTGTACCCATGTTTTTGGCCTAAACTTTTAGGGAAAATCTTTCATTTAAATTCTTTAATTCAATTTTTTATTTATATTTAGAAACAAAACTTATTATCGTTATTTCAGGATATTATTTTGCATATGGATATTGTTATTGCTTTCTAGAGTTATACTTTTAATGCATAAGCATAGATAAAAGAATTAAAAACATTTATATAGATAAAGAATTAGTACTACCCAAGTATAGTGTGCATACTTACTTTTCCCTCAAAAATTTGGGCAAAAAAGTGCTATTGTACTTGGCAAAATACGATAACTAGAAAATACATGTAAGAAAAAAATTTTACCCAGAAATTCCTAAATAATTTAAAGCATAAATGATTTGCATTTTGAAAATATAGTTTGATATCAGTGAAATGAACTTTCATTACTTTAAATACTTAAAGTGTAAACCATTTGTATGTTGATTGTTACAGGGATCTCCGTCCATCAAGCGAAGGGGTCAGATGTTACAGCCAATCATAGAAGGAGAAACTGCTCACTTTTTTGAAGAAATCAAGGTAATCCTTAGGAAATTACTCTTTGATCTCTTTTCTAAAGGAGTAGTTGAAAGTCATAGCGTGTTTGATTCTTTGTTCGAATATCTTTTCAGGAAGAAGAAGAAGATGGTGTTAGTCTGTCCCCTGAGTTAACTGATATCTTGAAAACTGCTGTACAGGCACAATCTTCATTAGAAAACTCAGAATCTGATGTTGAGGAAAATCAAGAAAAATTGGCTCTGGATCTCCGATTGTCAAGTACTCGAGCAGCATCTATGTATGTAGGCTAGTTTGTGATTTAGCCTATTTGTACAATAAAACTTACATGTCAAGAAATTTAATGTTAAGCCCTGACCAGTGTGGCTCAATTGGTTGGGCAGCGTCCTGCAAAGCAAAATGTCGCTGGTTGGATTCCAGATCAGGGCACTTGCCCAGGTTGTGGGCCAGGTCCCAGGTTGGGGGCGTGTAAGAGACAGCTGATCAATATTTCTTTCTCACATTGATGTTTCTCTCCCTCCCTTCCCTTCTCTCTAAAAATAAATGAAATCTTTAAAAAATTAATGTTAAATAATCAAGCACTTGGAGGGAATTAATACAGTGCTCAAGAGGTACACCCTTTTTTTAAAAAAATGTGACTTATAAATACATCTTGCCTAATTCACTTTTTTTAAAAAAAATTTATTTATTTTTAGAGAGGGGGGAGGGAAGGGAGAGAAACATCAATGTGTGGTTGCCTCTCACGTGGCCCCTACTGGGGGACCTGGCCTGCAACTCAGGCATGTGCCCTGACAGGGCATCAAACCTGGGACCACTTTGATTCACAGCCCATGCTCAATCCACTGAGCTATACCAGCGAGGGCCTAATTCACATTTTTAAAATTAAACATTAATGTGTTTTGAAAATTTTTAAAGTTAAAATTCTGTATTTGCTACATAACAAAGTGCAGGAACCAGCTGAGAGTTATCATTCATGTTCTCTATCAACTTCTTTACTTGATATAAGGCACAGGTGGCAAACACAAGGCCCCCGGCTGAGTCCAGCCCTCCACCTTGTTTTATCTGCCCCAGCACCTTGTTTGCACCTAGTGGCAGCCCGGAGCTCCTTGCGCCTACCCTAGTTAAGGAGTAGTTACATTTACACAGTCCTAAAATTACATTTGGCCCTTTGAAGGCAACCGCGAGGCTGATGTAGCCCCCGGTGAAAATGAGTTGACACCCCTGTGTGTCTGTCATTCTCAGCCCTTGCTTCACTTTAGGATCACCTGGGAAGGTTTTTGTTGTTGTTGTTTTTAAAGTACTGCTGCAGAGCTCTACCAGCAGCTATTCTGATTTAGTTGGTCTGGGGTGGACCTTAGGCATTGGTATATTCTAAAAGTTCTCCAGCTGACTTTTGTTTGCAGTCAGGGTTTGAAAACCACTGTTAAAAACATAATGGATCAACGGTGTCCTTTCAATAATGTTTTCTTCCTATTTTAATTTTAGGCCTGAATTACTGGAACAACTTTGGAAAGCCAGAGCTGAAAAAAAGAAACTACGTAAAACATTACGGGATTTTGAAGAAGCATTTTATCAACAAAATGGAAGGTTTGTTGAGCATCATAAAACTGAGTCCTCTTTCTCCTTAAACCCACAAGTGCCCATATGTTAAAATATATAGGAACAGAAATCAATTGTGCATATAAGGATATTAGCATTGAAAATAAAAGTAAAAACATTCTTTTGTATGTTGAAGCCCTGCTATTAATGGCAAGAAAAGTCAGAGCTGGAGTTAAACAACATCTGATAAAATAATCCAAGGTTGTCCTAGGAAGGCTTGGTTGAGTGGCAGCTATTTTGTGTTCTTTTATGCTATATCCTCACCCTTTGGGAAGTGTTTGTGAAATGTTTCTCATTTTAGAAAGGGTCCCGTTAACATGAGTTGAATCTTCAGTTAGTTTGGATTCCTGTGTTGAGACAATCACTGCGTAGGCTGCAGGCTGCTGTTCATTCCAGGCTGCGTGTTTCCAAGGTAACACGGTGGCAGTCGTGTGGCTCCTATAATACAGCATGGCAAGTTGTCTTTATCTAACTGCATCATGCACAGTTGACCCAGTAAGACTCTTTTTAAAATAAAAATACATTCTAATGCAAATGCTAGCCAGAAATGAGGGCTGTCTCAGGTCTTAGAAAGGCTTTTCCCTGTAACTGGGTAGTCTTACCAGCCAGTGGCTACTGAGTCCTCTATATAGGTTGGCAAAAATGGTTTTAAAAAGTCTCAAGTACAGGAATGGGTTTTTCGAGTACCTTCTAATTCTTTGTCTTATTGGAAGGAAACTTTTCTAATAATTATACTACTTTGGATGGTTTGATGCTTTACCTAGTGATTAAACTGAATTGTATTGGGTCATTAATAATACAAAATGAGGAAACTACTTATTTATCACCACAGGTAAGATATTTTACTTTCACATCTCAACTCACTGAAGCTACAGTTAATGTATGAAATGACTCATTGTAGCCCTCTAGCACTTAATATACATCCACAGACCTGATAGAGTCTAGCAATGAATGTCTTACTGAAATATTACCTCTAGTTATCTGCAGTGATCATTGATAAGTATAGTACCATTTAATCTGTCAGTAGTGAAATTTATCAAAAATAGAAGTAGTTCAGGAGTGTTCCTTGGAGATGGAGGGAATTAGTCTAACATTCTTAAAGAGCAATTTTTTAAATTAGAATTTATATTTGGTAACATTGTCTCACATTAGGACAACTTCTGGTACTTTATTTTCCAGATGATCTCTAGAATATTACGCATTTTATTTTCTCCCCTAGGAATGCCCAGAAAGAGGATCGTGTCCCAGTGCTTGAGGAATACAGGGAGTACAAGAAAATTAAAGCCAAGCTAAGGCTTCTTGAAGTTCTTATCAGCAAACAAGATTCTTCAAAATCCATATAAAATATGCTCCTTGATACATCATAAAATCAGTTGTATTCCCTTAAGCTCTCGTCGTGTGTACTTGGCTGGTACTTGAGTTCTTTTGTACTTGGTTGTGGCACCACTAGAGAAACGGGGGTAAGAGACCCTCTCTAGGGGGCACACGGTCCGTATTAACCACAGACTGCCCTCTCCACCTTTAACAAACATCCCGTTTCCTTCGTTGTTTTGTACCACAGATCCATCCTATTAGCAAGAGACTAGTATTTTGTCCTTTCAACTTCAAGAACTTCGGAAGTATAAGCTTTTTGTTATTTCCAACTTTATTATTTTTTTCATTACTGAAGAAAATTAAGAGGAACATCTTCACATTGAATTCTTCGGTTGCCTTTTTCTTACAGAATGACTGAAAATATGAAAGAAAAGCCTATAAATGTGCACATATGCAACTATGTTCTATGTTTTCCTAGAAAACCAAAATCAACTGAAATTTCAAGTCCTATTGTGGAACACATTTCTGTTTAATTCTCAAAGTGACACTTTTTCACAGGTAGTATGTTAGCAAAATTTTGCAATTCAGTGGTCACACAGTTCCTGGCTCAAGATAACAGAAGGCAGACCAAAAAGTGACCTTGCTTATTTGTGTAGTGAAAACACACTTCACACATAACACACAGAACTGAATCATACCACGTGCTGCCTATGGGATTTGTTACTTTTTGTTTTCTTAGTTACTGTCTATCAGTTGGTGATGATGTACTTTGTCTGGATCATTTCCTCTGTTTTTTTGCCCTACCCACCTCCAGTAATGTGAGAAAATCGCCATGTCAGTATGTAGGAACTCTGATGGGACTCAGATTTGTGTGTTCAATCAAATGGGCCTCAATTGGCAGAAGAATGATTATGCCTGAAGAAATCTATTCTGAACAAGGGCTATACCACTGCATTTTTATGTATACCTTCTGGGGGCGGGGGGCGGGTTACATCCTTTTTTTCTCCTAATCAGCAGAATTCATAAAACATCTTTTAAAGGGACCACCTTTTACTCAGTCACAGGCTGTTTAAAGCAGCTGGTCACAGGACGTGTAGTGGTATGCCCCTTGTCATACACTGTAAGCAAATCTTTTTTCCTTTGGCTTTGCATGGCGTTTTTTCAGGTTCTCTCCTGGTATCATTCTGCTAATCATTTTCACAGAACGGTGACTCTATTTGTGCTAACAACGTAACAGTCGTTAATAGCATATTTTGGTCAGGCTTAATCTAAGTATTACTTTTTTTCCTGGTGCTTTTTTGGATTGATGAGTGTCTCACTTTGATTGTGCCCATGTTTTGCATGCAGTGACTCATGCATGGTTTTCTTAACAAGCTGACGTTAACAATTTGTTCCATACAAAATGGACTTTTGCAACATCCTTTAATAAGATGGGGGAAGCATGAACCTCAGACTTCTGGCTATTACATAGTAAGCATATGAAGTAGCTTAATAAGTAGCATTCCTAGTACTTCACATTTCACCTGTGTGTGCAATGCCTTTTTTGCGGGGAGGGAATATTCATGGGTAGTGATCATGTAGTTGGGGAATAAAGCACTAAATCCAACCTTTTTCGTGTGGTTTACTTTTGCTACAGCTAGGTTATTTATAATGTATACCTAGAAAAGTGAAATTGAAAATGCCAAAAGATCACTTTGATTTGAATCCATCATGCAGTGTACATTTAGTTAATTTCTATCAGTCTCCTGACAGGAGTATATTCAAACATCTAATTTAATGTGCACTGTATATTGTTTTATATGAATGTTTTATTTTATATACCACATGCAAAAATGTCCATATGCACTATTTAAATGTTTAAATAATATATTCCTTCTTTATAATGCTAAATCTATATGAGTACCATATTTTTATAAGTCAGTGGCCTGACTGGTTTCATTTTAAAATTAACAGCTGCTTCATGATGTTGATTATTCACTGTTAATGTTTGGCTGCGAATAGAATAGATTCTATTCTAAGTGTTTGGCATGGCAGCACTTAACGCTGTGTGACAGTATTGTGTGTCATAGTTGAGCAGTAGGTGGTAGAATTAGGCAGTTTGTGATAGTTTTACTTTGGTACAAGTAAAAACTGTATATCTATATACAAACAATATATAGATATATATGACCACCAGTATATTTGCATTGCTGTGTCTGGCACTTGATTGTATAGACTTTTATAATAAAAGAACTTTAATGTTCTAAGTCATTGTAAATGTTTGCTTTTTTTCCCCACTAGATGTTGAAAAAGGAAAAAACTTCGTGTTCTTGTGTCTTAGTGTTCTCAGGCTATGTTTGAATTACCCCAACATGGGACTATATGGGGGGACAACAGGGTTGGTGAACCACCTGGCTGGCTCCAGCTCCGGGAGTGGTGAGACAGGGAGAGGCCATGTTGTTGATTGCCTTGTGGGAAGGTAGGGAGAAGGTACAGAGAGAATGAAGAGTCAGCATTTCTCATTGCAGTGAATTTTCCTATTAGAAAAACTTGATGTACAGTCTCTTAAGGGAAGAGCCTGGCCTGAGGAAGGTGGGTAGATTTAAAACTTCCTCTATTCAACTTTTAAAATCCAGGATATTATAGCGCTGCGGAAGTTGAATACTATGGTCAAATGCTGTTGGTTTGGGCTTAGAGAACAAAAGTTTCTTCTAGGAGGGCTTACGTAACCTCAAGAGTTTCCTTCCAGTTTCCAAAATGCCAACTATACATACATAACTTTCCAACCATCTGACCAGGGGCTTTTGCAGTGTCCTCATTTATACTTTTCTGACGTAACTTGATTTTGTATAACCCTGACACTCCTATCTTGCCCTTTATTTTTTAAAGTGTATTTAGCTTTTATGCCCTGGCTGGTGTAGCTCAGTGGATTGAGCGCGGGCTGGGAACCAGACGGTCCCGGTTCGGTTCCCCATCAGGGCGCGTGCCTGGGTTGCGGGCTGGGTCCCCGGTGGGGGCCATGTGAGAGGCAACCACACATTGCTGTTTCTCTCCCTCTCTGTCTCCCTCCCTTCCCCTCTCTCTAAAATAAATAAAATCTTAAAAAAAAAAATAAGGTGTATTTAGCTTTTAAAGTGGTTGAGGAAGGAAGCACTTTTGGGAAACGTTAGATGTGTTACTTTAGAAACCATCTAGATGAATTTCCAGTTTGAAAAGATTAATAAAATTTGTATAGGTGGTTGGAAAGTTTGTTCTTTTAATACTGGATTTTTATAGGAGACTTCAGGTTGGGAGGAAAGGTGAGATTACTTGAGCCATTGTATGATGGCTTTGCAGATTCCTATGCATTTGTTACCTGGTTAAAGGCAGTTGGAGCATAGTACATCACCAGAAGTTCTTCCACTCCGTGGAGCATTGGGAGAACTGTCTTTACCTGCTTACCAAACTATTAATGAGAGATCTGCCCTATGAACTAAAAGCAACATTATTTTCTACTTTCTCAATATTCCTAGAATTTAATAATAATTTATTATGAAATCGCTGTGTGAACCAGTATGTTGGAGGTGTGTTGTAATATGCGTGGGTTGTACCGTGGATCCCACTCAGGGGCATGTCAGTCCTGGAATTCGTTTGATGATTATCAGTGACTCTGGCAATTGTTTGATGATGGGTGGCTTAGTGCTTTGAAAGTATATTGGAAATGGGGGCATGTTTAGGAAATAATCCAGTACAAGAATGAATCTTTGTTGAAACGTGCAATGACTGCATCATAGATTCTCACCTCCACTTGACTCAGTAGGGTAGAGCCGAGACCTTTCTCATCACTCGGTTTAGTTTTAAATTGATGTAGTGTAATTCTTTCTCCAGCTCCACAGCATATAAAAACAGGCTACAGGGTAATATAGAAAGAAGCAGAGAATGAGTCAGTAACACTTTTGTGCTTGAAGAGACAGCAGATTAATAGTGCCTGTTGTGAAATGCTTTGATTGGAAAGGTGGTATTGAAGCTCCTACAACATGCCTAGTCAGTTAGGGATCAAATATTCTAAAGTTGTGTGGAGAACAGTATTTGCTATGTATACCAAGTGTGAATGACAGCTCCTATTTAGAGATATAAGGATAAAAGCAGTTGGTCTCACTCTTAAACAAATGAAGCCTTGTGCTTTCTGTTTAAAGTTGGGTTAAAAAAAATGAAAAGAAAAAGTGGCATCTTCACAGAGTAGGTTTTGGGTTCAGGAAAATAATGTGTGTAACTCAAGTCCCCAGTCCTGATGCCATGTATCCCATAGTACCCTGGTAAGAACAAATACTTACTTTTTAAAATCTTCTTGAGTGACAGGCTGGAAGTCATCTTGAATTTCTGTAGAATAATACTTTTTCTCAAGCCTCTCTTTCCATTTTTTCATCTGCTCTGCACTTTGAATCTCCTATCAAGTTAGAGGGAAAGCCTAGGCTGCAATCTTTAAATTCTCTATTTCAAGTCTTTGTCACACAAGCATCACAAGCTCGGGAATCTGAAACCATACCCTCCAGGGCTGTGGTTTTGGGCCCCGCTGGCTTTTTGCCTTGCCAGTTTTCAGGTCTGTGCCTCAGCAGTCCCTTCAGAGGGCCTGGTGTTAGAACTGTTGGCAGAGTTGGGAATTTTTAAATTATAATTATCAGCTAATTCTTGTTTCATTGCCTCCTCTCCTCTGCATCTCCAGCTGACTTGTTTCATGGTTGTCTTCATTCTGCACTTGGCGAGAGCTATTTCTGTACCTCTGTTCTTGAATGAAGCGAATATGCCTCACAGTACATCTGGGGGTATTTGCCCACCCAGTTGCTTCTCAGCCAGACTCCTGCAGTCTTACCTAACCATCCCAATCCCCTCCTCATAATTACTGCATCAACCTGGGCTCTCCAATCTGTCCACTTACCCCAATACGGGCTCCTCATACCAGAAAATTCTTGTTACTACATCCTCCTCTGGTCCTAAAAAGTCCTTCCTGTGCTTTGTCCTCCCTACCGCCCACTTTCCTCTTAGTGTCCAAATACCTTTTCCCCAACTTTAGAAAAACTGCCTTCTAAAAAGTGGTCGGTCCCACAACTATTCTAAATGACCAGGCCTATTATAATGTGGAAGCATTAGTAATATGGGTTGAATAGACTGAGTTTGATAAACTGGACTCATCTTTCAAAAAAACCATCTCAACCATCACTTGATCTGTGAAAGCCTTCCTTGACAGTCATAGGAAAATGGTAGGCACAGCAGTATCTCTTTGGGGCATTTCCTCCAAGCTCCTAGGTTCTAATCATCCCACCTCTTCCCCATAGGTGGTTGTGACCTTTTACAGTTATTTCTGGGTTAATTTAGTGTTGCACATTGGCTCTTACAGTCTCTAATACCTCAGAAATGAATTCTTTGTAGCAGACCTCCTCGTTTTGAACTACCTAGTGTGTTTCTATTTTCTGATTGCACCCTAGGTGATGAGTCCTTGGTAGCAGGGGAGGACCAAGGGACACAAACAGTTGACTTAGAATTTGAGACTACTACCTGGCCATTGGGGATCCCTCAGACTACTGACCCAGCAGGCAAAGATGGTACTGACTGAGTTGACATCCTAATTATCAAGGGGAAGTTGGCTGCAGCCACAAGATGAGTGCAGAGGGGGCTGTATTTGGAGCCTGGGAAGTCTTGGGTGGGGTGGTGCTCCTAATACTTCCATGTCCAAAAATAACATTGTAGTTTATACATCAAGTTGTTAAGGAATTTTTATTTGAGTAGAAAAGGCGTTAATATCAAGAGGATGGATACAATTGCTATTGGGACTTTGCTTCACCCCCTTTTTTTTTTTAATTATTTTATTGTTGATCACTTACAGTTGTCTGCATTTACCCCCACCCCCAACCCCAGGCAAACCCACCTCCCTCCCTTGCTTCCACCCTCCCCCTTGGTTTTGTCCACGTGTCCTTTATAGCAGTTCCTGAATACCCTTGTCCCCATTATCCCCTTCCCCCTCCCCTCTGGTTACTGCCAGATTGTTCTAGATTTCAATGTCTCTGGTTATAATTTTTTTCTCTGGTTATATTTTGCTTGCTTACCTCACAAGCGTCTTGGCTATGGCTGATCTGAGTTCCCCGGTAGCTGATCTGGCCTTGGTGCCTTTTCTCATGAGTCCTTATATAAAACCCCTTGACATTTCATATAGTAAAGCCTGCGTGATGATGTACTCTTTGAACTTGACCTTATCTGAGAAGCACTTTATCTGCCCTTCCATTCTAAATGACAGTTTTGTTGGATAGATTATTCTTGGTTGTAGGTCCTTGCTTTTCATGATTTGAAATATTTCTCTCCAGCCCCTTTTTGCTTGGAAGGTCTCCTTAGAGAAATCCTCTGACAGTCTTATGGGAATTCCTTTGGAATTCCTTTGTAGGTAACTGTCTCCTTTTCTCTTGCTGCCTGTAAGATTCTTTCCTTATTCTTGACCTTGGGTAATGTTATTATGATGTGCCTTGGTGTGTTCCTCTTTGGGTCCCGCTTCTTTGGGGTTCTCTGAGCTTCTTGGATTTC
>PVJI01032844.1:0-11782 GCA_004026765.1 Micronycteris hirsuta
GACCAGTGCAGAGCCTGGGGCTGGACAAACTCTCCGCTCCATTGCCTCTCGAGGTGGGTTGAAGCTGGGTCTGCCCCAAGGGTGCACGCTTCCCACCCCCTCACTGGGGCTTCCCAGGGGCTCTTCCTTAATAACCATGTGTGCCCAAATCCCTGCCCCAGGCTCCGCTTCTGGGGGAGCCTGACCTGAGTGGGGGAACTGTCACCGGGCACAGGTGGTGAGGTGGGCAGTACAGCCCAGGCTTCAGGAAGCTCTGGGAGAGCTGGGACTTCACTGATGGGCGTCTCCGTACCGGATGCCAGGGCCGAGGAGGGGACAGGGCCAGGTTCATGGGTGAATTCTGCTGGCCAAAGGTGGGGCCTGCTTCAGCCAGCCCCAAGGGCCAGGTCTGCCCTGCTTCTCAACGGCGCCTTCAGGTGCAGGTCACACAAAGAATGTCACAACAGCAGGTTACAAAGAGAGTGTCATGTTCAACGGAGGGTACAGCCACCCCGGGGCCACCTGAGGACCCTTGCCTTTGTGCCCGTCCTCTTGGGAACAGACCCTCCGAGCCCAGCACAGACACCAGGCTGTCACTGAGCAAACGTCCAGTTCCCTCTGTCTCCTGAGGCTTTGCCTTTAAGAACCAGGATTTTTTTTTTAATGCTCTTGTTTATGGTTTTTCTTTCTTTATTTATTTCCTGAGAAAACCGAACTGAGCATTAGCAAAAAGCTCAAGGTGGCCAGCTTAGGGGATGAAACGGCCCTCCCCCACCCTTCAGAGCTTTTCTGAGAGCTGAGAGGAGCCCAAATGGATAAGGGACAAAGAAGACCACGGGGTGGGGAGTGGAACAGTGACCTGACCCCCAGGAGTCTTTCTGTGGGTCTGATTTGACAAGACGCCATCCCCCCAGGAGACCCGTAGGGTCGTGGGCCACACCTCACACACCGACTCACTTAGCCCTCACAGCGGATCTAGGATCCACGTGATTTTTCCCCCGTTTGGAGATTAAAATGGACATTCGGGGAGGTTACAGAAATTGCTAGAAGTTTTACAGGTGATAGAAGACTGGATTAGAACCCAGGCCCGTTGACCTCGCACACTGAGCTTTTCTTACGGGACATCAGCTACATTAGGAGCCACGTTTCGGTCGTGTCCCTCACCCCCCCTTCCAGGCAGGTCCCGCGTGAGCGCCCCGGGACGCTGCATGGTCAGCACGCTGGCACCACTGCTCCCCGGACGGTCGGGGGATGCAGGGAGGCTCTTCAAGGGAGACCGAGCCTCTCGCGTTGTTAAATGCCCACCGGGCGCCTCACCACCCTGATGTCGGGAAGGGGCTCTCACCACCCTCGGCACCCCACGTGCTCATTCACGCAGCAGTTCCGCCCGCAGCCAGCCCTACCCAAGGTGCTAGACCGCATCAGGGACAAAACAGACACAAGCCTTCCCCCAGGGAGCTGGAACTGTCGCTGGGCTGGGGAGAGACAGACAATAAACCAGTAAACAAGCCACTGATATAACGAGCTACAAGCCAACAGAGTGCCAGAGAGGAAAGACAGCAGGAAAGGAGGGGAGGCGGGAGGTGCAGAGGAGGGGGGAGCTGCCACTGCCAACCAGGGAGGTCTCACTGAGGGGCCACATGGGAGTGAAGGTGCAAAGGAAGGGAGGGAGCAAGCTGGGGGGGGGGGGAGCGGGAGAGGAGCACCACGGAGAGAGGGCCTGGCAAGGGCAAAGGGCCTGAGGCAGCAGCAGGTCTGCTGCCCCAGGGGCTGGAGCGGAGTGAGAAGGGAAGGAGACGGGGAAGAGGGCAGGCAGGTAACGGTCCCATTGGTATGGCTTCCAGGGCCCAGAGAGGAGACAGGAAGCCCGCAGAAGACTCTGCGCAGAGGAAGCACGTGGCCCGACTTCCATCTTTATAGGATCAGAGAGGAAGGAGCTGGTCTTAGGTCGTGTGGCGGTGGGGACAGAAGCACAGGCCAGTGTGGCAGACTGGGAGGGCTGCTGCTCCCTTCCCCACCACTGACGTCAGCCAAGTCCACTGCCATTGCTGGGGACGGACAGCACAGCACCGTGGGAAGGAGAGAAGAGGGGATGCGGGGGAGACGGATGGGTGGGAAGTCCTCGCGGAGCTGAACCTGAGCGGAGGTGAAGAAATCTGTGGAGAGCCGTGTGGTAAGGACTTGACGGGCCAAGGTCCTAAGATGACCCAGCTCGCCACGTTGGAAGGACAGAGAGAAGACAAAGGTGGCTGAATTAGGGGGCGCCAAGGAGACAGAGGTGGAAGATGGGCTCTAAGAGAAGCCAGACGCTCCAAGGCCTTGCGGGCCACGGGACGGAATCCGGGCTTTACTCTTAGGAAGGACGAGGAGCCGCTGGAGGACTGCAAGCGAGAGCAATTTGCATTTTTATAAAGATCAGCCTGGCAGTGCTGCGGAGAAGAGGCTGGGGGCAGAGCCTGCAATTTGGGGTGTGAAAACGACACATTTAAGAGTTGCTGCACCGTGCTGTGAGAGACGATGACGATGTTGATTCCATGGAACGTAGCAAACAGTGCTGACCCCAGGTCAGTGCGGGGCGGGCAGGAGATGCTCCGCGAATTACTGGTTGCACGCGTGGGTGCATGGATATGCTTTGAGACCTGTGAGGCCCCCTATACGGGGGAGAGGCTGACCCTCAATGTTTAAGGCCTTTCCCAAGAGAACCGGATCCACGGCAGTGGGAAATAACGTGTTAGCGGTCACTTCTGAGGGTGTCTCTCCCATCGGGTGTCGTCATCCAGTACTAAGGGGTCTTGCTGGGGGTGGGAGAGGGGTGGGGTGGGAAATAACCTCCTGCTGCTTTATCAAATTAACACCTTTGGGTTCCTGTTAGGGAAGGTCAAACACGCCACCCACGTGGCCTGCAGGCTTGTTTTCCAGAGGCTTCCGCGCTGAGTGATGGGGGCCTGCGCCGCTCTCCGCGCCCCACTGGGATGCGTCACACAGCTCAGCATCTGGCACACGAAAGCGCTCGATTCCTATTTCCGTGAACAAAGGGACAGCTGGCGGTTTTACTTCCTCTCATCTCTATTCTCTCAGGAAAACAAAGGATTTTTTTCTCATTTCTCTCTTTTTTTGTCAGCTGTGAAGGAGCTGAACTTTCAAACGTGTCTCCTTACTGATAAGCCTCAGATAATGGGCGACCGCCACAGGTTTGCCGGCGCTGACCGAGCGGCGTTAGGGCCCCCCAGGCCCCCAAAGGGCCCGAGGATCAGGTTTGGGGGCTACAATATCCAAATGCCCTGCTGGTCACCTCCAGCAAAGCTCTCCCACCGCGCTCCCACCGAGCTCAGCCATCCTGGCTCCCAGGGCTGGCCGCAGGCTGGACAGCGGGACCGCCCCGCCTGCCCCTCTGAACACAGCTCCTGCTCTAACCTTCACGGGGAGGCGGGTTCCCACGTGCTCGCCCCTCCGACCACGTCTCTCTTGCAAATCGAGGTTTCTTCTTGGTGAAGCCCGAGTCACAGGCCTGTCCTGTTACAAAAGGGAAGCGAGTCACTGACTTCTGGGTCAGGGAGGCAGGGACCAACAGGAGAGAAATTTTCCAAATTTGGGATGAGTATTCCAAAGACTAGACAGGACAAACAGGCTGATGTCCACTTCCGCCTTTCTCTCCTACGACGGCTTTCTTCCAAAGTTTCTACAAAGGTTTGGAGGGAATGGGGTTCGGCGCCCCACAGGGCTGGAGACAGACTGCCTCCCACCCACTAGACCTGAAGACGCTGTAAGTCAGGGGCCATTCTGTAGGGTACCCGGAAGAATCATCTCTCCATCATGGGGTATAGCGAGTCACAGACTAAACACCGCCCTAGTCCCACCTCACCAACCTTAAAGCCAGACTTGAAAGGATCAAAATACTGCCAAGTGCTTCACTGCCCCCAGAACGAAGCTCAAGGCTGTTTATGAGAAATACAAATGTATCTCGCACCTAACAAGCTAACTCTGGTGCTCGATCTGGAAACACCAGGCATGGAAAGAAGCAGCAAATATGCTGCAAAATGAGGAGGACAAGTAATCAACTCCACCCATGGCTGCCATGCGGAAAATGTGCAGCCGTCGCTGAGGGAGACGGTGGCACTACACCCCTACATTAGAAAAGCAGAAAGCTCGCAAGTCGATGACCTCAGATTCCCCCTTCGGGACCTAGGAAAAAAAGAGGAAATTAAACCTGAAGGACGGAGGGTAAAGGAAATAATGAAGATAAAAGCAGAGATTGATAAAATTAAAAAAAAAAAAAAACAGTGGAAAAAGCCAATAAGACTGTAAGCTGCTTCTTTGAAAAGACAGATAAAATGGATAAGCCTCTAGCCAGGCTGGTCAGAAAAAAATAAATAAACACACACATCAAAGAGGCCGAGGATTCAGATCAGGCACAAGAGCAGTGGCATTGCTGCAAAGAAATTAAAAGGAAAATAAGGAAACATTATGAACAGCCTTGGGCCAATCAATTAAATAATTTAGATGAAATGGGAAAATTCCTTGAAAGACATAAACTATCAAAGAATATTAAAAATGAAACAGATAACCTGATATGTTCTATATCTTTAAAGAAGTAGAATTTTTGTAAAAAACCTTCCAATAATGAGAACTCTGGGCACCAACATTCGCTGATAAATTGGACCTGATATACAAGGAAAAAATAATCCCAATTCTTCCCATACTCTTGCAGAAAAGTGAGGTAAAAATACACTTTCCAATGCATTTTATGAGGCCAGCAACACCTTGATTCTGAAATCGAAAGGACATTTCAAGAAGAGACAACCACAGACCAATATTCCTCATGAACTTAGATGTGAAAGTTAACAAAACTTTAGCAAATACAAATCAATAATATATTTTAAAGGGATAGTATATCATGACAAAGTTGGATTTATCCCAAGAACATAAAATTGATTTAATATTTTTTTTAAAAATCAATGTAAGTCATCTTAGAACAGAAAAGAAAAACAATATGATCATCTCAATAGATGAAAACAAATGCACCTGACAAAATCCAACATCCATTTCTGATTAAACCTATTAGCAAATTATGAATAGAAAGGAAATTTCTCCACGTGATAAAGGGCATCCATGAAGGACCTATAACTATCATCAAACTCAGTGGTGAAAGACAAAATCAGGAAGAAATCAATTACATCTTCTGTAACAACGTCTATTAAACACTAGACTGGAGGTGCTAGCCAGTGCAATAACACAAGAAAAAAAAAATGTGTCCAGGTTTGAAAAGATGTAAAACTGTCTTTAATCAAAGACTCCATGATTGCCTAAATAGAAAAATTGATGAAATGTATTTAAAAAGTCACTAAAACTAAGGAATGACTTAAGCAAGCTTGCAGAATACAATTACACAAACAAAAATCAATTGTGTTTCTATATACTATCAATGGAAAAAAGACAATCAAAATTTTAAAAAGTAATATGATATACAGTAGCATTTAAAATATTTAATACTTATGGATAACTCTGCCAAAAGCACACTGATAATTATAAGACATTGCTGAGAGATATTTAAAAAGACAATTTAAAAAAGTGGAGAGCTATATTCAGGGGTCAGAAGAATCAATCTTGTTAAGATATAAATTCTCCTAAACTGACCTATACATCCAACACAATCTGAATCAAAATCCCAGCAGGCTTTTGGTAGAAATGTAATTCTGAAATTTATATAAAAATGCAAAGGACCTATCACAGCCAAAACAACTTTGTGAAAAAAACAATGAATTTATTTATTTAAAATTACTGGATCCAAGACAGTAAGGCTATAGTAATCAAGAAACTATAATTGGTTTCAAAATAAGCAAATAGATCAATGGAAAAAAAGAGAAAGTACAGAAATGACTGACTTGTATATGTACTTGTACAACTGATTTTCGACCAAGGTGTAAAGGCAATTTAGTGAAGAAAGAATAGCCTTTAAAAAATGATGCTGTGTCCCTGGCTGGTGTGGCTCAGTGGATTGAGCGAGGCCTGCAAACCAGAGTTGCCAGTTCAATTCCCAGTCTGGGCATATGCCTGGTTGTGGACCAGGTCCCCAGTGGGAGGAGTGTGAGAGGCAACCACACATTGATGCTTCTCTCCCTTTCTTTCTCCTGCCCTTTCCTGTTCCTAAAAATAAATAAAATCTTTTTAAAAATTTATTTAAAAAATGATGCTGTAACAGTAAGTGGAAGTATATATGCAAAGAAAGAACTTTGATTCATAGCTCGCACTATATAAAAAAACTCAAAATGGATCATAGATGGAAAGCTATAAAACCATGTATTTATTTACCTACATATATACATTGTACACACACACCCACACACACATACTTCTAGAAGAAAACAGAGGCACAAAACCCTATGAGATGTTGGATTGAGTAAAGATTTCTTACATACCAAAAGCACAATCCATAAAAGAAGTTGATAAATTGAACTTCATCAAAATTCATAACTTCTGCTCGTAAAAAGTCACTGTAAAAAGAATGAAAAGACAAAATGCAGAATGAGAGAAAATATTTGAAAACCATATATTTGATGAGGATTTGTGTCCAGAATATACAAGGAACTCTCAAAGCTCAGATGTCATAAAACAAGCAACCCAAGGAAAAATGGAAGAAAGATGTAACTGGTGCTTCACCAAAGAAGTTAAGTGGTTGGCAGAGAAACACGAAATCCTAATGAAAACCACCGTTACACCAGGGAGAACAGGGTGGGGTCCTCAAAAAATTAGAAGTGGAACTTCAGGTCATGTCTTACGACCTGAAGATTTCCCTTCTGGGAGTCTATCCAAAGAAATCCAAAGCACGAACGTGAAAGAACAGATACACCCCAATGTCCGATGCAGCATCACTGACAATAGCCAGGGCACAGAGCTGCCCCAGTGCCCATCTGCGGATGAGTGCAAATACACAATGGGTATCACTTGGCCGTAGAAAAGGATGCAGTCTTACCACTTGCAACAGCATGGATGGACCTAGAGGGTAACATGCTAAGTGAAATAAGTCAGACAGAGAGACACGAACAGTGCACGGTTTCACTTAGATGTGGAACTAAGGAACAAGTGAACAAAGAGCATTGAAACAGTCTTACATATAGAGAACAGACCGATGGTTGCCAGATGGGAGGGGGCTGGGTGAAAATGGGAGGGGATGAAGAAGTACAAATGGGTAATTACAGAACAGTCACGGGGATGGAAAGTCCAGCACAGGGAACACAGTCAATGCTATTGTAATGATTGTGTACGGTGCCAGGTGGGTACTGGAAATGCCAGGGCAGATACTTTGTAAAATATACGATTGTCTAACCACTATGCTGTATGCCTGAAACCAATAAAAATAATACTGAATGTGAACTGTGATTGAAAAATAAAAACACAACACAAAGAACTGCCGCGAGAAGTCCTGTAAGAACAGCTAGAATGTTCTAGCCCGTTGGCGGAGCGCACTCATTTAGGTGAGGCAGGGAAGGAAAGGCACTCGCGCAAATGCCAGCGGGAATGCAACCCGTACAGGCCCTTTGGAAAACAGCCTACAGACGCTTACCAAGTTTAACACGCGCTTCTCCTCTGATCTGGCCATTCACTCAGAGAGGAAGTCACGTGTTTGCCCAAAGACCTGTACATCAACGTTCACGTCAGCTGCGTGTGTGCCCACCCAAACCCGGAACAACCCCGGCGTCCACCCACAGGTGAGGGGGTTGACAACGTGTGGTCTGTCCTTGTGGCCGAGCAGCACCCTGCAATAGTGATCGGGAACTACTGATGCGCACGACAGCACCTCTGTAATGACAGGTCAGGGGGGCTGCCGAGGTCCCCGTCCGCCACGCAGCATGCACGCTGATGGGATCTGCAAATGAGGCCGGGCCTTCACATTTCCAAAGGACAGGGGGCGTCCTGTGGCAGATAAGGGATCGAAAGCTCGGAGACCTGGGTTCCAACCCAGGACTCCCCCCTCCAGGTGGTGGGCAAGGTCCTCACCTCCGAGTCTCAGCCTCCTGGCTGTGTCATGGAGCGGCGCCGCCCTCCCTGTTTGGGGACCTGTGGGGACTGGGAAGTGGGTGAAAGTCGCTGGAAAGGTCTCGCAGCAGCTTGCATGGAGCAGGCACTTCATCAGGAGCCCTCTTCTCCCCTTTGCTGCTGGTGGGTCCCTTCCCAGTCATCTCCCACCCACAGCAAAGACCCGCTGCAGTGGCCGCTGCGTGGCTCTCAGAGGAGCTTTGCACCATGACCTGGCCTCAGTCTCTGCTGTGAGGACGGAGAGGTCAGGGCCACAAAGGCACTCAGGGGGCGGCGGGGACCTGTGTGCAGTCGCTGGCAAATGGGCAAGGGCTGCAATGTGTCCGTGGACCGAGTGCAGGAGAAAGAACAGGGCGGGGGGCAGCGGAGTGCGAATCCTGATTTTGCTACTTACTAGCTTCACGATCTCGCACACCCACGCACCTTTCCAGGCCACTGAACTCCCTTGTCTGTGAAGAGGGGCGAGCACCTCCGATTGGAGTTGGAGTCATGCTCTGGCCCCCGGAATGAGGGGGTGAACCTCTGCTGAACGCCCCAGCGTGCGGCCGACACCCCAGCCGTACTGAATGGCAGCTGGCCCCCACAGAGACAAAGAGGAATTCCACTGAGAAAAGGTCTGTGTAAAATACATTTATTTTTTTAAAGTTCCTTGATAAAAACAGAATATGGAACAAATGCAACACGTAAGAAGAGCGAGTCTTCGACACCTGGCCCTTAACGCAGCCAGACGTGGCAGGGACGGGAACCGGGGACGGGTCTCCTGCAGGCCCCCGGCAGGGTGGGTCCCTCGTAGGGCTGAACAGAGAGGACCATCTGGGAATACATGTGAATGGAGTAAACTGGGCCCTGGAAAGTCGGGGAGGGGGCTTGTTGGGGCATCCGTGTCATCCACGTGCGACTTACATTTTCAGCTTGTACAGTGTAAACACGCACGCAGGTAGGCGGGAGAAAACAAATCTCGGAGACGCCTTGCGGTTTCCTGTGGCTAGTCTGTGCCCACGGCCCAGGTGGCCTTCTTGGCGTTCAGAAAGTTCTTTTTTTTCCTGGGAGGAACGTGCAGTGAGATCTCCGGATCCTTTGGGTTTCTGAATATAAAGAGCTTCTCGCCTGTGTTGAAAAGCTCCATGGTTTCTGCCCCGACAATGGGCACCGGCACCAGCTCGTCGCTGGGCTCCAGGGACAGGTGTGGCCAGCTCCCTTTTCCGGAGAACATCATCCTCTCTTGGAGGGGGGGACAAGTCTTCTTCAATATGCTAAAAAAAAAGAACAGAAGGTCGCATGGACATTTGTGGCATCTGACCCTCCTGGGTGCCCTGCCAGAGTTCCCCAGGAGAACCCCCTTTTGGCCCCTGGGTCCCCAGTCAAGAACTTCTTTAAAATGAAAGAAAGCCTTTCTCGTCGGTCCCCAGATGGCCCTGAAATCGCTGAGGCCCGCGGCAGGGGCGCGCAGCAGACAGCTCTTCCCGACTCACAGCTGCGACACGTGCAGAAGCGAGCGAGCCAGTGGTCACCACGCTGTGCACGCGAAACTGGCCACGGTGGGAGTATTTACACATGAAAATTGGCACGCGTTATGCTCAGAGCCCCCGCCCCTCTCCTGGGACCACTACCTGCGGTCCTAGTGCTGAAAGCCAGCTGATAAGACCCGACTACAAAGCAACAGACAAAACGTGTTTGAGGTGGGAGAGAGGGGCACGCTTTGCGGGTGCAGCCCAGGAGCGCCTTGGCCCCCCAATCCAATCACGAGCAATGGACTTCGTTCCTCAGGGGAGCCCTTCACATTTGGAACAGCCTGCATCTCACTCTCCTGGTTTGGGCTCGATATCCTGATCTAATTTCTTGGGGACTAAGTTCTGAAATGCAGCCTATTTTCCATGCCTCCAAGATTTCCCTCATGGACAGCTCAGGAAGCATGGTCTCAGCACCTTCCCCACAGCTCTGAGCTCTTAGGCAGGTGGCCACTCTCAGGTTAGACACTTCCGTGGACATGACTGTCCCCCCCGCCACGCACCGGGTATCACGTTTTAACCCATCGTGAACCCACTGGATGTTACTCTGGCTCCAGGTCTCCACCAGTGGGCATTGCTGGACACAGTGGTCAATAGTTTGCAGCAGCCTATGCCCCCTGCCCTTTCTTCTGCTCCCTGGTGTGCCGTCCCCACAGTTAAAGGAGAAAGACACGCAAGAGAGAAGGAAGCCCCGGCCCGGAAGTGCAGGAAACGAGGGGTTCCTTAGATGTCCCAGCCCCAGGGCCACTGTTCACAGCTGCAGACCTGGGCCTCTCCTCCTGGCCTCCCTGCATCCCAGGTGGTCAACCCCACTTCCCGCTCCGTGCAACTGGATGGGCGTGGTCAACTGCACAGCCAGGACAGCTGCGGGGAATTGCGCTCTTTCCAATGGTCCCAATTAAAAAGGCCCACAGCTGAGAATGAGCACAGTAATTCAAAGGCTGACGAAGGTGAGCAAACATCCTCCCCCTGAGAGCTGGAAGCTTACCCTTAGCCCCTGAAGTAAGCCCACTTGGAAGACAGATCGTGGTCTTCAGGAAGGTGTGGTCTCCCTCCGGGTCCCCTGCCCCGCCCACCCCAGCTCCCGGGCAGTCTGGCTGAGCCCCCCCACCCCCCCGCAGCCCACCTGAGCAGGTGCCCCTCCTTACCTCTCCTTCCTCTGGCGGGCCCACCGCATCTTTTCCCATCCTTTGCTTACGAGCTCTCCGCGCAGTTTGCTCTCTAAGTCTCGCCACCAGCCCTGGTGTTTCCTGAAGGCAAGAAGGGAGTGTCTTACAGTTTTAAGGACGGAATCTTCCAGCGAGGCACCATCCTACAGCCCACGGGGTCCGTCCTGACGTGAGGAACCAGGAGTTTTCACCGTTTGTTCTCTCCCCTGTTCAGGGCATGTTCATCGAGCACCTTCTCTGGCCTGGTCCAAACAATCTCTGCCCTCGAGGGGCCCCCAGGCCAGAGGCCACAGCCGGGGACAGGTGACATTGGTCAGGCAGAGGAGGGCCGCTAAGAGTTGAGTCTCGGCGTCCTGGCAGAGGGAGCACATGGATGCTCACAGAGCATGGGCTCCGAGAGCTGGTGTTCGAGGACCTCGGGTTCAAGTCAAGGCCCTAAAGGGTGGAGTGAGCCCAAGAGTCCTGTCTGTGCCCAGTTATGGCCAAGCTCAGACTCTGCGACACGGTCCCGCCCACACTGGTCTGGGCCGGGCCGCCTCCTCCAGCCTTCTAAGTCTCGGGTGGAGAAGGCTGGCCCTCTGAGGGCAGCACCCCGGGGAGCACGCCCCTTGGGCATCCCAACAGGCCCCTCTCTCACGTACCCTTTCTTGCTTAGATGAGCCAGTCAGTTTCTGTGGCTTGAAACCCAAGACTCTGAAATGATGTGACAAGGCACTTGGGACACAGAGAGGTGTCTTCCTGCCCTCAGAGACAGCAACACATGACCCATGAGGCCAGGCAAAGGAAGGTCTGCTTGTGCCCCACACTCCTGCTGACAGCCACCCTGGGTGCTCTTGGCAGGTCCCACATCAGCCTGACTGCACCTGCGTACCAGCTTCCCAAACAGCACTGGCCAAAGGGGCAGCCCCGTAAATAAGGTCCTCGGGGATGGCCCCTGGGCAGAAGTAGATTCCCTAGGCCCATGCATGCTTCTGCTCCAGAGTCACTTCTAATACCTGACATTTGCATGCCCCTACCTGGTTGTGCACTGGGAGAAACCAACAGTGACAGGCTGCTCACTAACCCCCTCACACCCAGCCCCCCTGGCCACAC
>PVJI01032845.1:0-11806 GCA_004026765.1 Micronycteris hirsuta
TGCAGCAGCCTCCACCCCCAGAGCTGACACTGCAGCAGGAAGAGACTGGAGGGCACTTGGGGGGACACTTTGGGGGGCATTGTTGGGTGGGGCACTTGGGAGGGCACTTGGGGGTGCACTTGGGAGGAGGCTGGCAGCACTGCTGGTTCTGCTGGCAGGACATCTCGGTGGGCAGTTCAGGAGCTGAGGGAGAGTCAGATAGCAGGTCAGCTCCATGTCAAAGGCCACCCCTCCCTTCTTGCTCTCTTAACATCACTTATAATCTCCAGTAGTTTTACTACTTTTAATGGTTTTCCCATACTCTTGCATCATCTCTTTGGAACATCAGCATATCCTCCTAAGTCAAACAAGAGCTTTCATCTAGTACACAAAGTAGTAAACTAAGACCTAAGAGTATTACAAAATATACCGAAGAGTATAAAGTTTTATAAGTGGAGATGTAACTGATCCCAGCTCTGCATTCCAAATCTGAAGTTGCTTTATTTATAGGCCATTTTAAGAGAATATAATTTCTTCAAGGAAAAACACAATAATTATTGCCTCTTGTCAAAACTTCCATTATGACTTTATTCTGTAAAGTTGGGTGCCAAGGATCTTGGAGATTACCCTCAGTAAACTCTTGTTATTAAGGAAGAGACTGGTAAACATCCAATTACTGCAAACCTGGAACTTGAGCTCAGCCCCCTGATCTCAGACCAGAACTCAGCTCTCCGCTCTCCACTTCCTCAAGCTGATAGGGAGGCCTGGTGATTCTCGGGCTTCCTGTGTCCCAATCAACATGGGGAGGTTGTAACACATTCCTGGAGCCATGGATATTCCAGTTTAATATCCTGAAGGAGCCTGAGGTCCCTTTCATGGCCCCCGTTCTTCCTTTGCAGGCAAGAACAGGGCTGTGTTTTCAGAGGTGAGCTCTCTCCTAACACTCGTCTGAGTGGAGCACAATGCTCTGTGCTCAGTGTCCCTGTCCTGAGAGGCTCAATCCACTGAAGATAAGCTACTTTTCCCCAGAGCCCAAAGGCCCTATGACCCCAGTTGGTGCCAGACCCCTTGCTATATCCCTCCCCCAGTCTTCCTGAACCCTCTTCCTCTGACACAGTGGCTGCCCTCTGCCCAAGGCCCTGCCCTCCTGCCCTCCTGTTCTGGTCTGAGCCTCCCACAATGGAGGCTCCGCTCCATTTCCAGTGGACACTTACCGGGTAGACAAGCAGCACAGGGTCCGTCACCACTTCAGGAGGGAGTGGATGGAAGAGCTCTGGCCCCGAGGCCCTTTTATCCTGGCCTTGGGCTCTGCCTCAGCTGGTGAGACAGGGCCTGGGCATGAGAGGACTGCCTCCTGCCACCCACATGGTCCTGTGACAGATGATGACTGGCTGCTCCTCCCTGCCTCCCTCCATGTGGCTCAGGCTCCAGGTACCCAGCTGGAACTGGGAATGGGGCTGCTTAGAAACAAGGAGGGCGGGATGGGGGCAATTTACTTTAACCCTCTGCCTCATCTCCTTGGGAAGTGCCAGCCAGGAAGGCCTCTTTGCTCCTAATTTTCCACCTTGGGCCCCAATTTCTTTCTTTCCTTCTTCTGGCTGATATACGCATATACTCATTGGCTCTGGCAGCCTGGTTTAGACTATAATTCAGAGATGGCTTCACATTTCTCCACTTATGTTCAAGTTCAAATCACTCAATTTTGATCTGCAGCCCACATATGCCCACTGTCTGTTTTGTATAGCTTGCAGGCTGAGAATGGCTTTATGTGTTTAAATATTTAGGAAGAAAATTGAAGAGGAGAATATTATATAACATCTGAAAATTATATTAAATTCAAATGTCAATGCTCATCTATGCTCATTTCTTTATTATCTATGGCTATTTTCACAATGCAATGGCAGAGCTGAGCCTCCCAAAACCTAAAATATTTACTCTTTAGTTCTTTACCAAAAATGTGCTAGTCCATGCTGTATCCCATTGCTTTTAAGAGGCTGGAGTTAGCAAGAGCTAGAGACTAATCCTCATTCTGCCACCTGGTAGTTGCGTGTCCTTGCGAAAGTTAATTTTTTTTATTGTTTTTTCTATTATAAAAATATGAATAGTGCTGAAAATATCTCACAGAAATATTGTCCCAGTCAGTAACATAATATAAAGAACCTGAAGGAAGCCCTATAATGTGGTGGACCCTCAAAAAGCAATGCCCCTCTATTCATGAATAATGGAAAAATAGATAATTATTTTTAAGTCATAGCATTTTTAAAGGAGGATAAATCTGGATTTTTTTCTTCAAATTACTTAATTTTTCTATTGTAGGCCTTTTCATTGTATTAAACATCTTGATGTATTTGACCATAAAAATACAGCCAGGAAAAGAGTTCATGGTGAGGAGTTGGGGAGCTCTGCTTTGTGTCACTTAATTAGACAAATCCAGGGCCACGTGGATGGAAAGCTGGAAATCCACACATGGAATCCTGAGACACCAGGACCAGGGAAACTTGCAGTGAGGTGGTACAGCAAACTCTGAGGGCTCTTTAAATCTCTTAAGTCAGTTTTGTACTTTGTCCTCATGTTTTTATTATTGTTTTCTCTGCTTGAAGAGTGTGTCTACTCCTATATTTCAGTAGATGAAGGGCAAGGGCTAGAGTTCACATCTGGTTCAAGTTGGTGTACAATACCATAGTGACACCGTCTAAAAGTAAACTAATTGAATAATTAGAAGAAGACAAATTGAAGCCATAAGAACTATATGAAGAAAAAGCTTCCTTTTCTGTCAGTGGCAGAAGAATTGGGGAAGAATCAAAAATTCCCCAGAGCCTACAACCACATAACAAATTAATAAGTCGCAAGGGGAAGAGCAAAGCCAGTTAACAAGTAGTTGCAATATATAAATATGTTTATTTTTATGTATTTGGATGTGCAAATATGTCCTACATGCGTGCATGCTTATATAAATGTGTACACACATTTTATAATAATTGTGTGTGTATATAGGTCTTTATTGTCTGCTTCAGTTTGCCCCTTTTCTGATTTTTTCCTCTACATCATCTACATTAGGATTCTTCTAAAAACAATTACTTGTGATCATTTAATAGGGTGACTGTATATCCCAGTTTGCCAGGGACAGTTTGGGATTATGCCGTTTATCCCAACATAAATTATCGTAAATCTTCTCAATTTCAACTGTGTTTCAGTTTGGATAATTTATACAATCATGCTACCATTAAATGAAGTCTTCTCAAGGGCTTCCACTGACACAGGACAAAATTTAAACTCCTTTAAATTTAAACCCCTGGCATTCAAATATGTATGCAGTATGAACCTGGTCTGTTTCTATGGGTTTTTTGTTGTTTTTTTTTTTGCCCTCTTAAGAGAAGAAAATTGTGCTCTTAAGCTACACTGGCCCATTAGCTTTGCTTTGATCAGCTCCCTGCCCCACCTTCGTTTCACATGGTATAATATATCTGTGATATAAGACTCAGTACTTCTTGAGAACAAAATCCTGGATATGCTATGCTTGTAATCCCCCATCAGCATCTAGAACACAGATAGGCACATATAGTCATGTCACCAGCATTTCATAGCACCTGAGCATTTGCAAATAGCTTTTCTATGTGATTTAGGCAATCAGATAAAAGTTTGACATTAAGACATGCACAAGTGCCGGCCATATCATCCTACAAAGATCTGCCTCTATATTACTCAGATATGATGTGGTTCTCAGGTTGTTCCAAAAGGCTTAGTTATGGAAGGAGTGGTCAGCATATTGATTCCCTGGCTCACATAGGTAGTACATCTCAGGAGCCCAGCTCAGGGATTCCTAGGATGATGGAGCTGAGATGCCACAGGGTCATGCCTCTGCCTCCAGCATAGGCGGCACCCAGCCATCAATTAATCTGGCTTCGAGGTATGTGATAAATCAATAGCATGGTTGAAATGCCATGAGGACTCCTTTCTAAGCCTTGGTTATTAGATTGCAATTGATTTGGTAATATTTAATAGAAAAAATATTTAATGACAAGGGATTGGTTTTCTGAGGTCACTTACTCAAAGGTGTCTGTCTACTACATGCTCTGTTACTCTCAGGGGATAAAAGGAAACACCGCTGAAATCAATGGAAAGTTATGAAAACTGTGACTACAGTCCATTCTAGAGCCAGAACCTTATTACACTATTGATTTTTAGTTTGTTCCTCTTCCTTTTAAAACCTTTATCTTGTATTAAAAATTACTTTTTATAAATTTATTAAGTTTTTATTTATTCACTTTTAGAGAGGGGCAGGGAGGGAGAAAGAGAGGGAGAGAAACATCAATGTGTGGTTGCCTCTCACACACCTTCTACTGGGGACCTGGCTCACAACCCAGGCATGTACCCTGACTGGGAATCAAACCAGTGACCCTTTGGTTCGCAGGCTGGCACTCAGTGCACTGAGTCACACCAGGGCTGTATTATCATTTATTTTTAAAAGCACACTTTAAAAATATTATGAAAAAATATTTATTATTTTAAATTCACTGAGGAAAATTATTTTGAGTGAAAAAACAAAAGAAAATATAAAAGAAAAGTTGATAAATGTGTATATGAAGTTAAAAATTTATATTGAAAATAATACCATATACAAGACAGAAAGAAAAGCAACTAGTTGGGGTAAATTATAACATGTTTACTAGAAATATAGAAAAAAAGGCTCTTACAAAGCAATAGGGAATAGGCAAACATACTTAAAAAAAGGATGAGAGAAAAATATGAACAGATAACACACACACCAGAAAAGAAATACAAATGGCAAAAAAAAATTGAAAATTTTACTATACATCAAAGAATGAAAAATAAAAAAGAGAAATCTTGTCTTTTTTAATCCTCATCTGAGGATTTGTTTTCATGGATTTTAGGGGGAGAGAAGAAGGAAGAGAGAGAGAAAACAACATTGATGTGAGAGAGAAACATTGATCAATTGCCTCCTGTACATGCCCTGACCAGGGACCGAACTCACAACCTTTACATGTATGATACAATGCTCCAACCAACTGAGCCACTCAGTTAGGGAAGAAATAAGTTGTCTTTTTAATGCTACAGGGTCCATTCAATCTATGCATTTAAATTAGATTGGCAGAGAGTCAGTGCTTAACGGAAGCTCTGTGTTAGAAGGGAAACCTGGGTAGTCATGTTTCAATTGACATAATTATTATGCATGACAATATAATGATTCATTCATTCAGTACATACTTTATGATATATAAACAAATTAAAATGTAAAATGAGCATACTCTTTTACAGGATTTGAACATCTAGGAATTTAGCTTAAGGAGATAAGGGAATGATAAGAAATGAATATATATAAGAATGTTCCCTGTATCTAATTACAAATAATAAGAGTACAGCAAGTTTTCAGCACAAGATCAATATTCTTATATTCCTTTAAAAACAACAGCTAGAAGATAAAAGAAATTTAAAGATGCTATTTAAAAACAGCAAAATATATGTTATATAACATTGCATATTTTAAAATGAACAAGGCATTCATTTATAAAATGTTAAAACTATCAAAAGATAGTTTAAAAGATCTAAATAAATAAAGAACTCTAGCATATATTCATGGTATATGGGAAAAAAAGTAAATATCACCAAGATGAAAATTCTCTCCCTCCTCCACTGGTATTATATATGTTTAATACAATGCCAGTCAAAACTCCAACAGCACATTTTGCTTCCCTTTGTTTTGTCTTGACCTTGTGGAATGTGACAAGCTTATTCTAAAAATTATACAGGAGAACAAATACTGGAAGAAACATAATTATATAGGGATAGTAATAAAAGACAATGGATAATCTTACAGACAATGGGTAATTTCCATGACCTGAGCAATGGAACAGAATTGTGGGCCTAGTTTTAGAAACATACAAACATGCAAACTTGCTATATGACAAAACTGGAAGGCAGATTATTGGAAAATAATGACAACTTCATCAAATAAAAGTTTCCATAAGATATAAAGAAAATAGCCCTGGCTGGTGTAGCTCAGTGGATTAAACGTGGGCTGGGAACCAAAGGGTGGCTGGTTCAATTCCCAGTTGGGGCACATGCCTGGGTTGCGGGCCAGGTCCCCAGTGAGGGCCATGTGAGAGGCAACCATACATTGCTGTTTCTCTCCCTCTCTTTCTCCCTCCCTTCCCCTCTCTCTAAAAAGAAATAAAATCTTTATAAAGAAAATATAGGAGAATAAATAAATAGTGATAAAATTATTTCTTAAATGAGACATAAAAACCACAAATTATAAAGTAAAAATTTTTAAATCTCACCATATTAAATCTCTACATTTTTATTCATTAAAGAAAACATTAAAAACATGTAAAAAGCCAGCACTGGGGGAAGACATTAGCAATATCTTTCTAAAGATTAGAAGGCGAGACATCTAGAAAATAGCTACAAATCAATTATAAAACAAGCAAAAAATTAGATTAAAAAATATTCCTAAAGAAAAAGTAATTGACAAAAGAAGAAAATGTTCAATAAACATATAAATAGATGCTCAAGCCAACTTATGATCAGGAAAACAGATAACACAATAACGAGATTCTATTTCACACTCATCATTGGACAATCATATGAACATCTGATATCACAAAGTGTTTCCAGGATCTGAAGCAACAGGAACTCTTTTACCTAATGGAGGGAGATCCATGTGACAATATATTATAAGGTTAAAGGTAAGCATTTCTACAATTCAACCTTTCAATTTCTAGGTAATGTATCTGAAAGAGACTCTCCTGCACAGAGACAATGTGTAGAGAATGTTTAATAATGGAATTTTAGAATTGCAAAATAGTTGGAAACAACATAAATATTTATTATAAGAAACTACTTCAGTAAATAGCAGTGTGGTTGTAAGGTAGAATGCAATACAGCAGTTTAAAAAAACCAAACTAAGCGACATTGATTAATATGAATGTCTCACAAGTGATTCTATGATAGAAGGCAAGTTTGCATAAGAAAGTATATAATATTTAAGTTGAAAATATGTAAACAATAGTACATATTTTAAAGTAACATAATGAAATAGAAGTTTAAAGAAATACATGGCAATACTTAACCTCAGACTCAGGATATTAATTAACTCTGATGGGGAGGAAGAAGATAGGCATCAAATGTACGAAATATTTTATGTCTTAGTCTGGGTGATGGGCAAGAAGTCATTCATTCAATAAATATTTTTGCTTTTTAAATATCAATTTTTCATAAAAATTCAAAATATTTAATTTTACATTATTTAAATTAAAAATATTTAATTTAAAATACTTTATTTTTGAATCGATAATTTAAAATGTTTTAATAAAATAATTCAATTAAAAATTTAACTCAATTTGGCCCCGGTTGGTGTAGCTCAGTGGATTGAGCGCGGGCTGGGAACCAGAGGGTCCCGGTTCGATTCCCAGTTGGGGCACATGCCTGGGTTGCGGGCCAGGTCCCCAATGAGGGACATGTGAGAGGCAACCATACATTGCTCTTTCTCCCTCCCTTCTCCTCTCTCTGAAAATAAATAAATAAAATCTTAAAAAAAAAAATTAACTCAATTTGGACTTCTGGCCAAGATGGAGGTGTAAGTAGACACATCACACCTCCTCACACAACCAAAAGAGGAAAAACAGCAATTTAAAAAACAAAAACAGCCAGAACTGACAGAAAATTGAACTGAATGGAAGTCCAACAACCAAGGAATTAAAGAAGACATATTCATCCAGACTAGTAAGCAGGGCGGAGCTGGGCAGAGAGCGCGCAGTGAGACTGCAGTTTGTGGAGCGGTACTGGCAACGCTGCAGCTGCCCGGAGAGGCCCACAGTGGGCATGCCTGGCCAAAACGTGGCCGTTGCACTCAGCAAAACCCGCAGCTGGCCAACCCACACCCAGTGGGGCCAAGACTGGTAGACCAGGCAGTCCCTCATTCTCGCACAGATAAAATGGGAGAAAAAGCTGGGGAGCGGAGCAAAACTCACAACCCACCATTACAGGGAAATAAAGCCTCAAACCACCAATTGAAAACACCTGTGGGGGTTGAGGCAGCAGTGGGAGGAACTCCCAGCCTCATAGGAGAGTTCATTGGAGAGACCCACAGGGACTTGGAACTGCACAAGCTCACCCACCCACCCTGGAGCCAGCACAGAAGGACCCAACTTGCTTGTGGGTAGCAAGGGATGTGCAGAAAACGGAGCAAGCGCCATTATTTACTCAGGCCCCGCCCCACAGGCAGCATCACAACACAGTAATGTGGGTTGCCCTGCCCTGGTGAACATCTAAGGCTCCACCCCTTAAAGTAACAGGCACACCAAGAAAAAAAAATGGCCCAAATGAAAGAACAGATCAAAGCTCCAGAAAAAATACAACTAAATGACAAAGAGATAGCCAAGCTATCAGATGCACAGTTCAAAACACTGGTAATCAGCATGCTTACAGGATTGGTTGAAATTTGGTCACAATTAGGTGAACAAATGAAGGATACACTAAAGAAAATGAAGGGAAATGTGCAGGGAACCAATAGTGATGGGAAAGAAACTGGGACTCAAATCAGCGGAGTGGACCAGAGGAAGAAAAAAACATTCAACCAGAAAAGAATGAAGAAACAAGAATTCAAAAGCGGAATTCAATGAGGACAGGCTTAGGAACCTCCAGGACATCTTTAAACGTCCCAATATCCGAGTCATAGAGGTGTCAGGAGGAGAAGAGGAAGACCAAGGGATTGAAAACATATTTGAACAAATAATGAAGGAGAATTTCCCCAAGCTGGCGAAGGAAATAGACTTCCAGGAAGTCCAGGAAGCTCAGAGAGTCCCAAAGAAGTTGGACCGAAAGAGGAACACACCAAGGCACATTGTCATTACATTACCCAAGATTAAAAATAAGGAGAGAATCTTAGAAGCAGCGAGAATAAAGGAGACAGTTACCTACAAAGGAATTGCCATAAGACTGTCAGCTGATTTCTCAAAAGAGACCTTCCAAGCAAGAAGGGGCTGGAACGAAGTATACCAAGTCATGAAAGGCAAGGACCTTCATCCAAGATTACTCTATCTAGCAAAATTTTCATTTAGAATGGAAGGGCAGATAAAGTGCTTCTCAGATAGGGTCAAGTTCAAGGAGTTCATCATCACCCAGCCTTTATTATATGAAATGTTGAAGGGATTTATATAAGACATGGAGAGATATCAACAGGGGAGTGGGAGGGGGAGAGAGGAGGAAAAAGTACAGAGAATAAGTAGAATAAATGGTAGGTAGAAAACAGACAGGGGGAGGTCAAGAATAGTATAGGAAATGGAGAAGCCAAAGAACTTATGTGTATGACCCCTGGACAAAAACTAAAGAGCGGGGAATGGGGGGGCTATAAAGGGGAGGAGAATAAAGAGGGAAAATAGGACAACTGTAATAGCATAATCAATAAAATATATTAAAAAAAGAACAAAAAAATTCTGGTAAAGGACTCACATAACACATTAAAAATTTAACTCAATTTAAAATGAAATTACAAACTATTTTAAAGATATATTTTATTTATTTTTCTAAGGTTTTATTTCTTTATTTTTAGAGGAGGGGGAAGGAGGGAGAAAGAGAGGGAGGCAAACATTAATGTGTGGTTGCCTCTCATGTGCCCCTCACTGGGGACCTGGCCCTCAACTGAAGCACATGCCCTGAGTGGGAATCAAACCGGCGGCCCTTTGGTTTGTAGTCCGGCACTCAATCCACTGATCCACACCAGCCAGGGCTGTAATTATAAATTTTGATTACCACCATGGAAAGCAGTACGGAGTTAGTTACCTCAAAAAATTAAAAACAGACCTGCCTTATGACCCAGAGATTCCACTTCTGGGAATTTATCCCAAAAAAATCCAAAACGCTAATTCAAAAGAATATATGCAACTCCATGTTCATTGAAGCATTATTCATAATAGCCAATATATGGAAGCAGCCCAAGTGTCCATCAGTAGATGAGTGGATAAAACAGCTATGGCACATTTACACAATGGAATACTACTCAGCCATAAAAAAGGAGAAAATTTTATCCTTTGCAACAGTATAGATGGACCTGGAGAACATTATGCTAAGTAAAATAAGCCAGTCAGAGAAAGACAAATACCATATAATTTCACTGACATGTGGAATCTAACAAACAAACTGAACTAACAAGCAAAATGGGGACAGACTCATGGATAGAGAGCAGGCAGATGGTTCTGTGTGCAGGGTCTGGGCAGGGGGCAGGGATTGAGCAAAAAAAGAAAAAAAAGACAAAGAACTCATGGACAACGGTGTGGTAATTGCTAGGGGAAGGGAGGGAGGTGGAGGTGGAAGAAAGTATGGGGGGATAAATAGTAATGGAAAAATACTATAAAAATTCTATTAAAAATAATGTAAAAAAATAGAGACTTCCTAAGATGGTGGCATAGGTGAAGGCACCGTGCAGTCTCACGCAACAAAACAAGGAAAAAAATCAGAAATTTATACAACCAAAAACAGCCAGATCTGACAGAAAATCGTATTGAGAGGAAGTCCAACAACCAAGGAATTAAAGAAGATACATTCATCCAGTCTGGTGAGCCGGGAGGAGCAGGGCGGAGGGAGAGCACTCAGTGACCCCGGGGCGAGCTTGGGAGCAGACGGCAGGACCGCGGTTGGAGGGGCGGTCCCCACATGGCAGCAGCACACCCAGACGGGGGTGCCTGACCAAAGTGCAGCCAGTGCCCGGCTCATCCGGACCCAGCGGGCCCAGACTGGTGGACTGGGCAGGTCCGCATTCTCGTGCAGACTGACCGGGATAGAAAGCAGGGCACAACCCATTGGCGCAGATTGAGAGCACCTGTGGGGGTGGAGTCGGCGGCGGGAGGAACTCCTGGCCTCACAGGAGAGTTCACTGGGGAGACCTGCGGGGGATTGGAGCTGTGCAGCCCGTCCACCGACCCCGGAGCGACCCCTGGAGCCAGCGCAGAGGGGCTCAAATCGCTTGCAGGAGGCGGTGTGGGTGTGGAGAGCGGAGAAGGCGCCATTGTGCTCTCAGGTCCCGCCCCCACAGGCTACCTCACAGCACAACTACCGGGAGTTTCCCTGCACAGGGGATCCCCAAGACTCCGCCCCCCTTACAGTAACAGGCTCACCGAGGGAAAAAAAATGGCCCAAAGAAAGGAACGGATTAAAGCTCCAGAGCTAACCGACCAAGAGATAGCCAACCTATCAGATGCACAGTTAAAAACCCTTGTAATAAGGATGCTTTCAGAATTCGACGAAAAATTATTGAAATTGCTTGAACAAATGAGAGATCTGCAGGGAACCAATAGAGATAAGAATGAAACTGGGACTCAAATCAACAGAGTGGACCAGCAGAAAGAAAAAAACATCCAACCAGAAAAGAATGAAGAAACAAGAATTCAAAAAACAGAGGAGAGGCTCAGAAACCTCCAGGACATCTGTAAACGGCCCAACATATGGATCATAGGGCTGCCAGAAGGAGAAGAAGAAATCCTAGGAATTGAAAACTTATTTGAACACATAATGATGGAGAATTTCCCGAAGCTGGCGAAGGAAATAGACTTTCGGGAAGTCCAGGAAGCTCAGAGAGTCCCAAAGAAGTTGGATCCAAAGAGGAACACACCCAGACACATCATAATTACATTACCCAAGGTCAAAGATAAGGAAAGGATCCTGGGAGCAGCAAGAGGAAAGGAGACAGTTACCTACAAAGGAATCCCCATAAGACTGTCAGCTGATTTCTCAAAGGGGACCTTGCAGGCAAGAAGGGGCTGGACAGAGGTGTTCCAAGTCATGAAAGGCAAGGACCTACATCCAAGAATAC
>PVJI01032846.1:0-11807 GCA_004026765.1 Micronycteris hirsuta
CTTGATGAATCTGGTTAAATGTTCATCAATTTTGTTTATCTTTTCAAAGAACAAGATCCTGGATTTGTTGATCTTTTGAATTTTTGTTTTAGTTTCTATGTCATTTATTTCTGCTCTGATCTTGATTACTTCCTTCTACTCAGTCTGGGCTTTGTTTGTTGTTGTTGTTTTAGTTCTTTTAGGTTTGGGGTTAGCTTGTTTATTTTTTCCATCTTTTAAGAATTTATTTTACCATTACCATTTATCATCCTTATACCATCATCCACATCTACCCACCACCTCCAGTCCATAATTACCACACTGTTGACTATGTATATCAGTACTTTTTCTTGTTTGCTCAATCCCTCCACCTTCTAACTACCCTTCACCCCAAGATCTGTCAGCCTAATGTCTATCTATGGGTCTGCCTCTACTTTGCTTGTTAGTTCAGTTTGGTCATTAGATTCTGCATATGCGTGAAATCATATGGCATTTGTCTTTCTCTGATTGGCTTATTTCAGTTAGCATAATGTTCTCCAGGTCTATTTACACTGTCTCAAAAAGTAATTTTTTTCTTATTTCTATGGCCAAGAAGTATTCCATTGTGAAAATATTCTATAGTTGTTTTATCTACTCATCTACTGATGGGCACTTGGGCTGCTTCCAATTCTTGGTTATTGTAAATAATGCTGCAATGAACATAGGGGTACTTATAGTATTTTGAATTAGTGTTTCAGGATCCTTCGGATAAATTCTTAGAAGGGAATCACTGGGTCTTAAGGGAGTTCCATTTTTAATTTTTTGAGGTAAATCCTTACTGCTTTTGGCTGTACCAATCTGCATTCTCACCAACAATGCAGAAAAGTTTCCTTTTCTCTATATCCTCACCAGCACTTATTGTTTGTTGATTTGTTAATGATAGCAATTCTGACCAGTGTGAGATAATAGCTCACTGTGGTTTGATGATTAGTGACATTGACCACATTTCCATATTTCCAGATGACATGATACTGTATGTAAGGAACTAAAGATTCCATAAAGAAACTACCAGAACTGATAAATGGAGTCAGTAAATAGCAAGATACAAAATTAATATCCAGATCAGTTGTATTTTTATATGCCAATAATTAACTAATAGAAAGGGAAATTAAGACAATTCTATTAACAATTACTTCAAAATGATAAATTACCTAGGAATAAATTTAAGCAATTGTTTAAAAGGCCTGTACTCAGAAAATTATAAGACAAAGAGAAAAGAAATTGAAGAAGACACAAATAACTGGAAGCACATTTCGTGTTCATGGATGGGAAGAATTAACATCATGAAAATGTGTAAGCAACTAAGATCATGAAAAGTGGAAGCAATCTATAGATTCAATGCATTTCCTATCAAGAGACCTATGACATATTTCACAGGACTAGAACAGATATTTCCAAAATGTTTATGGAACCACAAAAGGCCCTGAATAGCAATAGCAATCTTGAGAAAAAATAATAAAGCTGTAAAAAGAATAAAGCTGTAAAAAGAATAAAGCTGTATTTTAAAGAATAAAGAATCATGCTACCTAATTTCAAACTTTACTATAAGGCCATAGTAAGCAAAACAGCATGATACTGGCATAAAAACAGACACATAGTTCAATAGAACAGAATAGAGAACCCAGAAATAAATCCACACTTTTATAGTCAATTAATATTTGACAGAGCAATCAAGGACATACAAGGAGAAAAAGATAATTTATTCAATAAATGGTACTGGGAAAATTAGACAGATACATACAGAAAAATTAAACTTAGACCATCTTCTTACACCACTTACAAGAGTAAATTCAAAATGGATTGAAGATTTAAATGTTAGACTCGAAACCATAAAAACCCTAGAAGAATACAAGGCCATAAAATCTCAGACATTGCTCATAGCAGTATTTTTTTCTGATATATTGCCAAAGCAAGGGAAACAAAAAATAAACAAATGGAGCTACATCAAACCAAAAAGTTTATGCCCAGCATGAATACCATCAACAAAATAAAAAGACAACCCACTGAATGGGGAAAATATTCACCAATAAATCTGATAAGGGGTTAATAGTCAGCCCTGGCTGGTGTGGCTCAGTGGATTGAATGTCGGCTTGCAAAATGAAAGGGATTATTAGCCAAATTTTATAAAGAAATTATAAAACCCAATACCAAAAGAGCAAACAACCCAATTAAAAATGGATAGACACTTCTTCAAAGAGGACATACAGATAAACAATACACATATGAAAAAATGCTGTATCTTCTTTTTTGTTTGTTTGGGTTTTGGGGTTTTGGTTTTTTTTTTTTTTTTAGTTTTTTAAATATATTTTATTGATTATGCTATTACAGTTGTCCCATTTTCCCCTCTTTATTCCCCTCCACCCCACAACCCCCCATTCCATGCCCTTTAGTTTTTGCCCATGGGTCATACACATAAGATCTTTGGCTTCTATATTTCCTATACTATTCTTAACCTCCCCCTGTCTGTTTTCTACCTACCCCTTATGCTTATGCTATTTATTCTCTGTACTTTTTTCCCCTCTCTCCCCCTCCTACTCTCCTGTTGATATCCCTCCATCCTTATATAAATCCCTTTAACATTTCATATAATAAAGTCTGGGTGATGATGAACTTCTTGAACTTGACCTTATCTGAGAAGCACTTTATCTGCCCTTCCATTCTAAATGAAAGTTTAACTGGATGGAATATTCTTGGTTGTAGGTCGTTGCCTTTGGTATACTTCTCTCCAGCACCTTCTTGCCTGCAAGGTCTTTTGTGAAATCAACTGACAGTCTTATGGGAACTCCTTTGTAGGTAACTGTCTCCTTTTCTCTTGATGCTTCTAAGATTCTCTTATTTTTAATCTTGGGTAATGTAATTATGATATGCCTTGGTGTGTTCCTCTTTGGGTCCAACTTCTTTGGGAGTCTCTGAGATTCCTGAACTTCCTGGAAGTCTATTTCCTTTGTCATATCGGGGAAGTTCTCCTTCACTATTTGTTCAAATAAGCTTTCAATCCCTTGGTCTTCCTCTCCTCCTTCTGGCACCCCTATGACCCAGATGTTCAGATGTTTACAGATGTCCCAGAAGTTCCTAAGCCTCTTCTCATTTTTTTGAATTCTTGTTTCTTCTTTCCTTTCTGGTTGAATGTTTTTCTCGTCCTTCTGGTCCACATCATTGATTTGAGTCCCAGTTTCCTTCCCATCACTATTGGTTCCCTGTACATTTCCCATCATTTCTCTTACCGTATTCTTCATATTTTCATCTAATTTGTGACCAAATTCAACCAATCCTGTGAGCGTCCTGATTACCAGTGTTTTGAACTGTGCATCTGATAGATTGGCTATCTCTTCGTTGCTCAGTTGTATTTTTTCTGGAGCTTTGATCCGCTCTTTCATTTGGGCCATCCTTCCCTTTCTCTGCGTACCTGTTACTTTAAAGTGCGGAGCCTTAGGTGTTCACCAGGGCAGGGTAACCCACTTCGTTGTGTTGTGACCCTGCCTGTGGGGCAGAGCCTGAGAGAACAATGGCACTTGCTCGCTCTCCACACTTCCCCCACTACCCGCAAGCAAGTTGGGCCCTTCTGTGCTGGCTCTGGGGTGGGTGGGCGGGCTTGCGTAGTTCCAAGTCCCTGTGGGTCTCTCCAATGAACTCTCCTGTGAGGCTGGGAGTTCCTCCCACCACAGCCTCAACCCCCACAGTTGTTTTCAATTGGTGGTCTGAGGCTTTATTTCCCCGCGATGGTGGGTTGAGCGGTCTCCTCCACTCTGCAGCTTTTTCTCCGGGTTTATCTGCACACGAATGAGGGACTGCTGGGTCCACCAGTCTTGGCCCTGCTGGTTCCGGGTCGGCCAGCCATGGGTTTCGCTGAGTGCATAGGCCGCGTTTTGGCCAGGTGCACATGCTGTGGGACTCTCTGGGCAGCTGGAGTGTTGCCTGTACTGCTCCACAAACCACTGTCTTGCCATGCGCTCTCCGCCTGGCTCTGCCCCGCATACCGGTCTGGATGAATGTGTCTTCTTTAATTCCTCGGTTGTCAGAATTCCACTCAGTTCAATTTTCTGTTAGATCTGGCTGTTTTTGTTTTTAAATTGTTGTTTTTCCCCTTTTGGTTGTGCGAGGAGGCACAGTGTATCTACGTACACCTTCATCTTGGTCGGAAGTCTAGATGCTGTATCTTCTTTAGGAAGGCCTGTAATGCTATGAACTTCCCACTCAGGACTGGTTTTCTGTGTCCCATAATGTTTGGGTTGTTGTGTGTTCATTTTCATTTGTTTCCACATACTTTTTGATTTTGTCCTTGATCTCATTGTTAGCCTATTAATTATTTAATAACATGTTATTTAACCTCCATGTAGTAGAATGTTTTGGTATTTATATTCAGGTTGATTTATAGTTTCCAGCCATTGTGATCTGAGAAAATGGTTGATATGATTTCCATTTCCATGCATTTAATACTTATTTTGTATCCTACCATGTGTTCTAGCTTTGAGAAGGTACCATGTGTACTTGAGAAGAATGTGTATTCTGTTGCTTTGGGAAGAAATGTTCAGTAAATATTAATTAAATCCACTCAATTTAGTGTGCCATTTAAAGTAGCAGTTTTCTTGTTAATTTTTTGTCTGAAAGATATATCTATTGGTGACAGTAGGGAGATATAATCCTCTATAAAAACTGTTTTGCTATCAATTTCTACCTTAAAGTCTTCCAAGATTTTCTTTATATATTTAGGGGCTCCTATATTGAGTGCATATATGTTTACAAGGGTTATATTTTCTTGTTGGATTGATCCCTTTTAGTAATATTTAGTGACTTTCTTTTTCTCTTGTTATGGCCTTTGTTTTGAAGTCTACTTTGTCAGATATAAGTATTATTGTTACCTCAATTTTTTTGTCTCCATTTGCATGGAATTGTTTTTTCCATCCCTCACTTTTGGCCTGTGTAAATCTTTTGTTCTAAGGTGGGTCTCTTGTAGACAGCATATATATGGGTCATGTTTTCTTATCCATTCAGCTCCCCTATGTCTTTTTATTGAACATTTAACCTATTTACATTCAAGGTTAATATTGATAGTTATTCATTCATTGCCATTTTTGCCTCTGTACCTGTGTTCGTCTCTTTATATATATCTTCTTCTTAAAGCACTCTCTTTATAATGATGGTTTGGTGGATGGATACAATAAAAAGAATCTTAAGAAAAAATGGAGAATGAATAATAAATTGAGATAAATTCATACAATATAATACTATACAGCAATGGAAATAAACAGAGATAGACACATCAAAGTGGATAATTGAAGAAATACCACTTTGTGTTAAGAGCCACTTCTAAGAGAATATATATGTTATGATTGCATTTAGATAGTCAAAAACAGCACAAAAGTAAGTAACAGATGAGCTACATTTTCTATGGAGTTCTCTGTGAGGTGAGGTGTCTTGGGTGGCAAAGAGTGAACTCTCTAAAGTGTCAATGATGTTCTGTTTCTTAGCCTGTGTGGTGGATAGATGAGACTTGGTATTACTACATTTTAATAATATTTTTTATTACAGACATTTTTGTATATGTGACATCTTTAATTAAAATCAAATAAACCAAAAATAAAAAAGGAAATCCTTTTATTTTGCTGTTAAATTTAACTCAAAAAGGAGGTTGGATGGATAACATTTTACCATCATAGCTGAATTAGGAGGGTATAAGACACAAAGGAGATATAGTGAAAAGAGCCAGACAAATGAGGGAAGGGAAGGAGGGAGAGGGGGAGGGAAGGAAACAAAGAAGCAGAGACAAAAGTATGAGGTACAAACTGTTCTGGTGACTTTATTTTCATTACTGAATGAAGTCTTGTCTACAGCCAGATCTACCTTCATGAAAATTTTAGTTACCTGAAATGTTACCTGAGTTAATTTCCTTCATTTGCTGGAACCAAAATATGAAGAGCAAGTTGCTTACACACACACACAGAGGCCTAAATGATACAACATTTTACTTTTCCTCCTAACCTGTTGTTATTAAGCTTCGTAAAACCAGAGAATTATTTGGGGAGCTTCATAAACCCCAGTGTTCAGGCTCCCTCTCCATTCCCTATAGGGCCTCCTAAAACATGAGCATTTAAAATATTGAGACATGGAGCTAGAGCACCATCCATAATTATTCTATTAGTGGATGACAGGAAAATAAATGCAGATAGATTAAAACAAGATCTTGCAAGTATGTCCACTTTCACCACTCTTATTCACCATAGTAGTAGAAGTTCTAGCCACAGCAAATAGAAAGAGAAAGAAATAAAGGGCATCCAAATAGGGAACAAGGAAGCAAAAGTGTCATTATTTGCAGATGACATGATAGTATACATAGAAAACCCTATAGTCTCCACCAAAAACTACTCAACCTAATAAGTGAATTTCACGGGATGCAATGTCAATATCCAGAGATCATTGGCATTTCTGTACACCAACAAAGAACTATCAGAAAGAGAAAGTAGGAAAAGAATTTTATTTACTGTAGCAACAAGGAAAAAAAAGTGCATTGGAATAAATTTAACCAAGGACATAAAAGACCTATACCCAGAAAACTATAGAATGTTATAGAAAGAAATTGAGGAAGATACAAATATATGAAAGCATATACCCTGTTCATGGGTTGGAAGAATTAACATCATTAAAATATCTTTATTATGCAAAACAATAGATAGAGTCAATGTAACTCCATTAAAATATCAATGGTATATTGTTCTGATCTAGAGCAAATATTCTAAAAACTTGTGTGGAACCAAAAAAGATTCCAAATAGCCTCAACAATGTTGAGAAAGAAGAACAAAGTTGGAGGGATTACAATACCTGGTATAGAACTATACTACAAGTCCACTGCAATCAAGACAGTCTGGTACTGGCATTAGCACAGCCACATGGACCAATGGAACAGAATAGAGAGCCCTGAAATAAACTCATGTCTTGATGATCAATTAATATTAGACAAGGGAGGCACCAGCATACAATAGAGTAAAAATAGTCTCTTCAATAAATGGTGTTGTGAGAGCTGGACTGGTATATGCAACAAAATGAAAGTAGACCACCGACTTACACTATACACCAGAATGAACTCAAAATGGATAAAAGACTTAAATATAATTTGTGATACCATAAAATCAGAGTGGAAAACATAGGCAGTAAAATTTTAGATATCCCACATAACAATAGTTTTGTTGATATATCTCCTAGGGCAAGAGAAATAAAGGAAAAAATAAACAAATGGAACTACATCAAATTAAAAAGCTTGTGCATGGCTAAAGAAACCATCATCAAAATGAAAAGGAAGCCAACCATATGAGAGAATATATTTACCAATGATACATCAAACAAAAGTTTAACCTCCAAAATATTTAAATAACTCATATGATGCAATTCCTGGAAGACAAACAATCCAATTAAAAAATGGGGAAAGGACCTGAATAGGCACTTCTCTTAAGAGGACATACTGATGGCCCATAGACATATGAAAAAAATGCTTAACATAACAAGTCATCTGAGGGATGCAAATTAAAACCACAATGAGATATCACTTCACTTCTGTCAGAATGGCTATCATTAATAAATCAACAACAAGTGTTGATGAGGATGTGAAGAAAAGGGAACCCTAGTGCACTGTAGGTTGGAATGCAGACTGGTGCAGCCACTGTGGAAAACCATATGGAGTCCCCTCAAAAAATTAAAAATGGAAATGCTCTTTGACCTAGTGATTCCACTGCTGATAATGTATCCTAAGAATCTCAAAACATTAATTCGAAAGAACTTATGTACCCCTATATTCATACCAGTGCTATTTATAATATCCAAGTGCTGGAAATAGCCTAAGTTACAATCAGTAGGTGAGTTGATCAAAAACAGTGGTGCATTTACATAATGGAATACCATGCAGCAGAAAGAAAGAAGAAACTCCTACCTTTCATGAGAGCCTGGGTAGAACCATAGAATATTATGCTAAATGAAATAAGCCAGTCATTGAAAGACAAATACCATGTGATCTCACTTATAAGAGGAATCTAATGAACAAAATAAACTAACCAGCAAAGTAGAAGCAGAGACATGGGAACATGGAACAGAATGACAGAAGCCAGAGGGGATGTGTGAAGGTGTTAATGTGGAAAGAAGGGGAAGAGATTAGTCAAAAAACACGTGTGAATGACCTGTGGAACTGGACAATGGTGTAGGGATTGACTGTGGGAGTGACGGGTGGTGGGCTGGGTAGAGAAAGGCAAAAAGGGAAAAATCAATACAACTATATTAGAGTAACAATACAAATATGTGTATAAAAATAAAACAGTTCTACTTGTCAAAAAATAAAATAAAATGAGGTCTTGAAAATGTTTTGTAGATTTCAATCAAAAAATATTTTTAAATCAAATCCTCTGACAGGGACCAAAATTGAGTAATATTCCAACTCCAATTTTCTTAGATATATGGATATCCAATGGGGCAGACACAGAAGTTGTCTCTCTAATATTTATTTCCTGGCCTCCCTTAGTCAAGAACTCTAGTTTTTATCTGTGTTTGTTTTCACTTAATCCAAAGCTACATCCCTCAAACTCCTTAACAGCCAGCAGTGACTATGTAACTAATTTTAGTTTAAGAAAGTGTGACAGACACAAACCTACACCTGCAAAAATAACTTCCACCCACAATCACACTATCAACAGTCAATGAGACAATATTAATAAAGGTGTAAAGAGATTAAGACTATTATAAGAAAGGAAAAATTAATATGAGATGACTAACAAAGAAAAATGATGTTGAGAGGGTAGAGGGGGGAACAATAATAAGAGTAGGGAGTAGAGACAAGGTGAAGAGAGAAAGAAAGTAAAATGTACATCATAAATAAAAAAAGGAGGAAAGAATGTGGAATGTTTGGGACAACTATAATAGAACCACAATAAAAAAGAAGTTTTGGAGTGAAATCACCTCTAAAGTTATAAAGCTAATAAATTTTAACCCTGATATGTAAAAAAGAAGTGTGATGGAAATATTCCATGAGGGGTAACATTCTTTCCCCTTCCTGCTACCTAGAACAAAGGCAAAGGTAGAAAAAGGGAATAATCCTGGATCATGAGGACAAGACTACCCATCATAGATAGTAGAAAGGCCAGGTGGTAGAAAACTTAGCCCTGGATGACATTATGAAGTTCCTATACCAGCCTTGGACTGTCTGGATCCATAAATTGTTTTATATAATAAACTTACAACATTGATATCTAGGTCACTGTTTGGAGAGTCTTTGCTATAGTTCATGGTAATTACTGACAGATACATCTCAAAACACAAAAAAGTAATATTCTCTTATGAAGAATAAGTGAAAATTGCCCTGGATGATGTAGCTTAGTGGATTGAGCACGGGCTGCGAACCAAAGTGTCGCTGGTTCAATTCCCAGTCAGGGCACATGCCTGGTTGCAAGCCAGGTCCCCAGGGGGACCATGTGAGATGCAGCCACACATTGATGTTTCTCCCCATCTCTTTCTCCCTCCATCCCCTTCTGTCTAAAAATAAATAAATAAATAATATAATTTTTTTAAAAAAGTGAAAATTTACTTATAAAAGTATCATATTTTAAAAGATTATAAAAAGTATCAAAAGTAACACAATTTATGCATCTTCAAAACTGAACTTATAGTTTGGAATGTAATAATTTGTCAAAAACTAAATTATTTTTTAATATTGCTCTTAAATATTGTTCAGTTAATATCAGTGTTTCTTGGAGCATAGTTTTAGAAATCTAGAAACATCCTATCCATGTTATATGTAGGAAAATACTGAAGTACAAAGGACCTTCTAAAATTTAACTGTTACTTCATATTATGACATGTATGAAAAATAGTCCTATTTTGAATAATACAATTTTAATTTCACAAAGAAACAGACACACATGGAAAAAAATGGATTGATTGGATATCCATCAAAATGAAAGTGGCTGTCGTCATGTATTAGGAAGTTATTGGTTGTTTAATTTTTTTAAGATTTTATTTATTTTACTTTTAGAGAGAGGGGTAGGAAGGGAGAATGAGATGGAGAGACACATCAATGTGTGGTTGCCTCTTGCATGCCCTCTACTTGGGGACTTGACCTGCAGCCCAGGCATGTGCCCTGACTGGGAATCAAACCAGTGACCCTTTGTTTCACAGGCCAGCACTCAATCCACTGAGCCATACCAGTTGGGTAAATGTGTTTTGTTTTGTTTTTTCCTGTTTGCTTAGCTCTATTCTTAAACAATTGACTCATATTTCCTATGTCATTTGAAAAGTGTCACAACATATAGCCCTTCCCCCATAGCCTGGGCCCTTTCCTATTATCCTATAAACAATGCAGGGTGTCCAGCAGTTTTGTCAAAGCTTAGGATCCACTTCACCAGGGGCAGGCAAACAAGTTAGAGAGGGCCAACTCAGCTCTCAGAAAGCCACTTATCCTTTTCTTAGATTAAAATGTTCAGTTAATTTTGTCATTTTGCTACTTTTCATTTCCTGGCAACTTTGTGCTTCCTGGTTTTAACTACATGGGCAGCTTCAACGACTAGAGCCCTGGAAAGGATATTGGTGGATTGTCTGGCCCAGACAGAATCTGGAGGGAGAAATCTCCAAGTTTATATGTAGAGAGGTTTGCTACATCCCTAAGTAAATCGAAGCAAATTAGAGTTGATAAGTGAGAATCAGACAGCCCAGGGTATAGCCCTGAAGAGGTGAATGTGTGGGCACACAGCTGGCCAGCCACAGAGCTGTGTCTGGTGTGTCATGAAGATCAGGCTGGCTGGTGCCTGACAGTGATTTAATACAGAGCTTTACACAATAAAAGACTTTAATAAATTTTGTTTACTGACTGCCCAATCAACTTTGACCTCACCTGAAAGGGGGTGGGGTGCTAAATAAATTCAAGTTATTATCATAATAATACCTGCTGACCAAGAATGCTGTCCAAATGAATGCACTCCTTTGGAAGGGCAAAGTGTGCTTCTCTGAAGAATGACACTGGGTGAATAATAAAGTCAGCATCATTTCAGTATAACTTTATCCTGCTTCAACTCTGCCCTGATTACAATACTAGCTAGAGGTCTCCTGGAAATGCAAACACCGTCTTGTTGAAACTGTCTAAAATGTGGCCTATCTTGGCACTAGAGGTTTGCTCTGCCTTTATTATCTTTGAACCCTAAGAGAGAATAGATCTTGGAAGATTGAATACTTTATTATCCACTCAAGGCAAGGCTATACCAAAATCTCATAGATGTGAGTCCCTCTCTCTCTATCCCCTTATCCTAAACCCAGCCCCAAGAAGGAAAAAAGAGCTGAAAAGTGGAATTAAGTTATTCAAGTATTTGATATTACTGGGGAGCCAAATATTTATCACTCAGTAAAAACATGGTTTTGTGTCAGACTAGTGCAGAGAAGTGAATGAATTAATAACCCATCCAAAGATTGGTGATTCAACCTAAGTGCCCATCTACAAATGAATGGATCAATTTCAGGAATCACTATGGAGGGCACTGGACAGAACCAAGGGGAAGGAGGGAGGCTGGGGAGGGGGGTGGGGTTGGAGGGGGAGGGAGGAGGGGAAGGGAGAGGATGCAAATAACTGTAATTGAACAACAATAAAGTAATTATTAAAAAAAAAGAAACTATGGTACATCTACACAATAGAATTCTACGCAGCAGAAAGGAAGAAGGATCTTATACCCTTTGCAACAGCATGGATGGAACTGGAGAGCATTATGCTAAGTGAAGTAAGACAGGCGGTGAGGGACAAATACCATATGATCTCACCTTTTTTTTTTGTT
>PVJI01032847.1:0-11805 GCA_004026765.1 Micronycteris hirsuta
AGCCATTGTGGAAAACAGTATGGAACTTTCTCAAAAAAATGAAAATGGAACTGCCTTTTGACCCAGCAATTCCACTACTGGGATTATACCCTAAGAATCCTGAAACACCAATTCAAAAGAACCTATGCACTCCAATGTTCATAGCAGCACAATTCACAATAGCCAAGTGCTGGAAACAACCTAAGTGCCCATCTACAAATGAATGGATCAAGAAACTATGGGACATCTACACAATGGAATTCTACGCAGCAGAGAGGAAGAAGGAGCTTATACCCTTTGCAACAGCATGGATGGAACTGGAGAGCATTATGCTAAGTGAAGTAAGGCAGGCGGTGAGGGACAGATACCATATGATCTCCCCTTTGACTGGATCATAATCAACAAAAGCAGAAAGCAAGCAGAACATAACCAGACACACTGAAATTAAGAACAGTCTAACAATAGCCAGGGTTGAGGGGGGAGGGGACAAGGGGGAGAAGAGTTTTCAGGAATCACTATGGAGAGTAGGTCGACAGACCAAGGGGGAGGAGGGAGGCTGGGGAGGGGGGTGGAGTTGTAGGGGGAAGGAGCAGGGGAAGGGAGAGGATGCAAATAACTGTAATTGAACAACAATAAAGTAATTATTAAAAAAAACTTTTACATTCTTGATTAAATTTATTCCAAGGTACTTTATTTTTTTTAATGCAATTGCAAATGTAATTGTTTTCTTAGTTTCTCTTTTTGATAGTTTATTTGATGCCGACCGTGGGGTCCATGTGTTGTGGACGCGATGAACAAATTCACAGGGACTGCAGAAGTCCTATGGAGAAAAAGGGACGGCACGGCCACTCTCTGAGTGAGAGAGGGCCCTGACCACTGCCTCAACAGGCTCCTATTGCTTTTCTGGGCAAATTACATCGAGGATGGTCCTCATTTACTATGCAGAGGTTTGCTTTAGGTGGTTACCTTTTACAGAAAACAAAGGAGAGGAAGTTGGTAATTACTACAAAGAAAAGGGATATTTGCAGATGGAAAGGAAAAAGTGGCTGAACTGATTATACTCCATCCTTGGGAGGTTTAGCATAGATTTTAGGAAGTTACTTTAAAGATATGCTGCAAACATTTGTTGCCTCAATTCAGGATGAGGGAGTTTTAGCAAAAAACAAGCCTCATAGCAGCCTACGTACAATGCAGGCCTGATTCCCCACGGGAGAACCTATCTGTGGGTGTGGGTTCTGTGTGCCGACCTTGCTCCCCACTGGATTTTCCGAGTTAGGGGCTGGGCTACATTCCCCACTGGCACGTGGAATGGTCCCCTATATTCATTACTGATGCATAGAAATACAACTGATTTCTGGATATTTATTTTGTATCCTGCTACTTTACTGAATTTATTTATCAATTCTAGTAGATTTTTGGTGGAATCTTTAGGATTCTCTATATTCATTATCATGTCATCTGTAAATAATGGCAGTTTTACTTCTTCCTTTCCAATTTAGATGACTTTTATTTCTTCTTATTGTTTGAATGTTATGGCTACAACTTCTAGTAGTATGTTGAGTAAGAGTGGTGAAAGACATCCCTGACTTGTTCCTGATTTTAAGAGAAATACTTGTAGTTGTTGCCTAGTTACTGTGATGTTGGCTGTGGGTTTGTTATATATGGTCTTTATTATATTTAAGTATGTTCCCTCCATTCCCACTTTGCTGAGAGTTTTTATCATAAATGGGTGCTGGATTTTCATGTGGTAAATTCTTAACCATACTCTGTTTTCCATTTTGTAGTCCATTGTTTACACAATCTTCAGAAAAATATATTACTAAAACTCATATTTGAATTGGTCACTTTCTTGCTTAAATTCTTAGAGAATAAAGTCCAAATTCCATATCCTACATTCAAAGTGTTCAAGTTATGGTTCCACCCATGTTCCCTGCCTCTTTCTGGTCTCTCCCCACCACAGAGCCATGTTGTGTGTTCAGAGTGCCTGGGCCATGGACTCTCAGGTCTATATCCTTTGGTACATGCTTCTTATCCTGTAACTCCTCTCTGCTCCCCTGTTGGCTTCCAACTTTCCATATTCCTCTCAAAGTTCTAGTAAAGAACTTGACCTTTCAGAAAGCTCTAGAAGTAGGAGATGTCCTCCTTAGTGCCCCCATTGATCCTGGTACACGCATCCACTATAACATTTGTCTTGTGGCACTCTACTTATTTATATGCCTCCAACCTGCTGCTGCACTGAGACTTGCGTTCCAGCAGAAAATGTCTTTTGCCATCTTTGTGGCTCTAGAAACTTGCATAAGTCTTAGAATACTCAATATCTCTTGCTTTAACGAGTGGACAAATGAACAATTACTGATTCTTTCTATATCTTTCCAGCAAACAGGAAAGTCCTTCCCTTGTTTTACTTTTTCTTCCACTTGACCTCATGAATATTTTCACAGGAGAAAGGAAGGTGAAAGGATATCTGGAGATACTATCTTCCAGAAACAGAAGCAGACCATCCTAGAGACAGGAAGCCTTACTTGGGAGCTGGAGAAGAGGTAGGAGTAGGAGCCACTGTTCGAGTCACCAAAGCCCAGTAACTGGAAGGGACTCCTTGGTGCCACATCTGCAGTCTCCCTTCCTTAGTGCACACACGATGGTGGCACTAATGGAGGAAGCGACTTATGTTTCGATTGACTAGAGGATTACCTGACGTCTGGGAACCTGACTATTGGTCATGTTTCTCTTCTCAGTGATTGTTACCCTGCCTGGCATAGGGCAGGTACCTAGTGAGTGATGGAATGCCCACTGTTTATTTTCTTATTGGCAGGCTGTAGTCTTGTGTTAATATGATGTCTAGAACTGTTCATAACTTTTGGGGCAAAATTAAATGGTGCAAATATGAGTGACTGTGACTATATTGAGGTGTCTTTGATAACTGGGGAGGACTCATAGGTAGACTTTATTTTGTTAGGTAATTTAAATGTCTTTGGATAGAAATTTGTGCATTACATGCATGCCTTCACTCGAAATATATTGCTTAGTCTGGATACTCACTGTGTTTCTTTATTGGTGCAAATGAAAGGAACAAAAAAGTAAAAAGCTAGACTTTCTATCTCTTTATGGACAGAAAAAAATTTTGCCTCTAGTCATACAGATATATTTATTTGGTAAGAGGTAATAGAAGTGCATGGATTCCATTCATATTTAAATTTTATTAAAATGAAACTTCAAGTTCATTTTTTAAAAATTTTATTTCTTTATTTTTAGAGAGAAGGGAAGGGAGGGAGAAAGAGAGGGAGAGAAACATTGATGTGTGGTTGCCTCTCATGCGCACCCTATTGGGGACCTGGCCCAAAACCCAGCCATGTGCCCTGACTAGGAATCGAACTGGCAACCATTTGGTTTGCAACCTGGCACTCAATCCACTGATTGAGCCACACTAGCCAGGGTAAACTTCAAGTTTTTTAATGCTGATAGACATTTTTTTTGGGGGGGGGGCTCAAATATTTCTTGTGACCTACCTCTGCTTCCCAAATATTCCTCTTGTGATGATAATTTTTTGAACAGGAAGTGATCTGAACCATCCTTTGCCCTGCCCCCCAACTCTTGTGACTTCTAGAGAGAGTTTAGTTATACAACTCTCTGTCAGCAACTCCCTGTGTAGCTGTGCTTCTTTGCAAACTCTATCTCAGACTGTCAATATAAGAATAATTATCACTTATCTTTGTCTAAGGCTTTATAATGTACTTACACTCATTTTATCCTCATAACAATAAACTAAAAGTAGTGATGGGCTCACTTTACAGATGAGGATACTGAGGCTTAGAGATATTTTTAAGCCAAGTTCATACCAGTCATAATGTAAGCAATGAAATTAGATTCAGATTTTAATTTTAAGATTCTCCATGTCTTTTCACTCACACCAGTTGCTCAATTGTGCTAATATTAGCTCATTACAAAAGGTGGCTTTGGGGTGAGAGCTAGTTTTATTTAGCACATCTGGAAATGGCATCCTAAAACAATATCTCTGTTAATAACCTTTTACTTATTCATGAAATAGAGAAGCCCTTATAATTATTAGCCAGTGTCTTCTCTGTGACAATGACACACAGGAGCCCGGGCCCCTGACAATGAGCACATGGGCTTAGGTGTTACTATTCTTGGGCAGAACATTAATAATTAGATATTACTTGGGGAAAAGGGCAACACTTCATCAAAAGACAAAGTGCTAGCTTTGATATTTCTTTGTGCAGTTGCCAGAACACTCCTAGTGCCTGCTTCTGATCTAAAGATTAACTGGTGGCTTTGCCCTTTTTCTTGTGAAATATCCGTTCTTATGGGAAACCAGTACTAACGTATATTGAGAATTTTTATGTCTATTAAAGGATGTTCACTGATATTTGTAGTTTCCTACAGCACCTACCATATTATTGTCTGGAAAATTCTAAATTTACTCAGAAAGAGATAATGTTATGAAAAGAATTCTTCAAAATCATAAGGGATTGCACTGTGGGGTGAACAACTTTGTCACTGAAAAAGTTTCTTACAACTGACTTTTTTCTTGCTTTGAAGTGGCTTGGAGTGGACCTTAATTCAGAGCTGGAATTTTAAGAGGAAAGCTTTAATGTCATCACTGCAGTATTTGCAGACAGGACTGGGCATGGCTCTGTCAGCATCAGAAGGAGTAACAGGAGGGGTAGTTCTCATCTGGTGTGGGCGAAGGGATGCAAATCATTGTGGGTACTCAACGCTGTTTGATCTTGAAAACAAATCAAACAAAACAAAACCCACAGAACTGTGCGTATTCTGAGACAACACCCTTCAGACAAGCAATTTGTCTGTAATTTGTACTGGGTGATGTAAATGATATGGAGGGAGGGATGGGTGGCCTAAGAATATCCAAAGGTCCTGAGAAGCCTGATTAGCTTCCAAGAAGTTGGAGGCAGTGAATCAGGGAAGTCTGCCTTGGGGAGCAGGCTCAGCCATGGACGTTTCTATTCAGGGGTCAGGTTTTCATCCTCAGAGGGCCCTGCAGATTCTAGAGTCTGATGTGCATGCAGATTTTATTTATTTATTTTTTTAGAGGGGAAGGGAGAGAGACAGAGAGGGAGAGAAACATCAATGTATGGTTGCCTCTCATGTGGCCCTCACTGGGGACCTGGCCTGCAACCTAGGCATGTGCCCTGACTGGGAATCTAACCAGGATCGTCTGGTTCCCAGCCCGCACTCAATCCACTGAGCTATGCCAGCCAGGGCGGCATGCAGATTTTAAGATAAGGATTTGGTGCTAGATCAAAGATTGAAGCTTAGGTATCAACGTTGGGCTACAAAATGGAGCCTAATTCTTTGGAATGAGGCAAAAATGCAGTTATCACCAAGGCAGAAGGCCCAGGTAGGTCACTGAATCACACCTAAACTCCATCTTTTTTTCTATTACATGGCAATGATAATGAGGTACACTTCAAAGTTGTGAGAAACCCATGAGTACTATATTTGGAAAAGTTTTGAGTATTATAAAATATCAAGTAGTTATTTTTTGTAAGTTCATTACATTATTAGTAAGCATTTACCTTCCAAGTATTATACCTGTGATCAATAATGCTGTTATTTTAAAAAAATATATATTTTTATTGTATTTTTTTCATTACTGTTTATTCTCCTTATACCTTCTCCCCCCTGCAATCACCACACTGTTGTCCATGTTCATGAGTCCTTTTTCCCTTTTGCTCAATCCATCCACCCTCATCCCCTCCTCCACCCCCACCCAGAGCTGCTATAAACAACATCAGAACACATTCCTGGTGCCATCTTGCAGGGCATGATCTTTTTTTCCTTCCCAAACTATACTTTGGAATCTTCATCTAGCCTTATTTTCTGTGGCTGCCCTGAGTCAACACCTCTTGCTGCCTTCCTTGTCCTTTAAGATGCCCATTTCCAGCATACACTCTATGCTGCTGTGGGACAGTCCAAAACTTTCAGTCTAGAAGCTGATGAAGAAAGTGCTCACCTAGTTTAGGAACATTGGATTGCTCCCATATGAAGCTTAATAAGAGTCATTGGGGAGTCAGTTGCCAGCCCCTCATCCCCTAGCATGTATGTGTGTAGGGGCTGGACTTAGCAGTAGATTGAGAAACAAATGCCTAGTACTTAGAGGAAGAAGGGGCCCTGGGTCAGAGAGAGTTTGAGGAGATTTCTGCAGGTCAGGCATAATCTGAACCACAAGACAATGCAGAGAAGAAACAGAATGACCTTATTCAGAGAGAGAATATTTGTGCAGAGACAATAGCTCTCCACACAGAGAGGACACACATTAAGAGGCAAGCATTTTAGCCTGAGCTCAAAGATCTGCAGGGGATCTGTAAACACTGATAAGGCATGTTCATCTTCCCCCATTTACACAGGAATATGCAAAATTGTCTTTTGATACAGAGAGCACAGGCAAGGGGTGACACCAGCAAAAAGGTGACACACCACCAGAGGGAGGTAAAGCAGACCTGAAAGGATAGCCTCAAGGGCTTCCTGGAGACTGACCCCATGGGATACTTGTAAGACATTTAAAGACACGGGAACATTGTGGGCTTTTTGGCTACTTCAGGTTTTTTATTTATTTATTTATTTTTAATATTTATTTATTTTTAGAGAGAGGGGAAGAGAAGGAGAAAGAGAGGGAGAGAAACATCAATGTGTGGTTGCCTCTCACGCAACCCCTAGTGGGAGCCTGGCCTGCAGCCTAGGCATGTGCCCTGGTTGGGAATAGAACCAGTGGTTCGGTTCGCAGGCCGGCACTCTATCCACTGAGCCACACCAGCCAGGAACTTGCTACTTCAGTTTTGATGTTTGTTGGTTAATTTACCTTTTTTAAAGTATGCCTTTTCTTCTTTCTGCAAGTGTGCTTGCAAGGTTTACTTGGTTTGTATTGATTTGACTATCCAAAGAGGTTTTCCTGGGTCTTTGAATGTGGACTTAAGCCAAAAGAAATATAAAAGGCTAAAGCAACCAACCTAGGTTTTCATCGTTACTGTTTTGTTTTTCCTTTTTTGTCTGATACCAACTCTGACTCTAGGCTTATATGTGTTAATCAGTACTCTCGTTCTGTATGTCATAAATAAAGCAAAAATGTTGATTGTGAATAGGTATTAATTGCTGTGTTAAGTGTTTGCAGGAACTATTTTAAAATGCAAAAAGACGCATCACATCTCTGCCATTCAAATCAATGACTAGCAAAGCACAAGATATGGTAAATTGCAAAGCAGTGATAAATTACAAAAAATAAAAAGAAATATAGACATTTACATAATTTAAAAATTCTCATTTCATCTCTTTCCTTCTCTTATTTATATTTTATTCAAATTTCATGTCAAAAGACACACATACACATACATACACAGAGTCACTCAGGAAAGTTCCAGTAAGTACGGACACAGTAAATTGATAAAACTCTAAGGGGCTAGCTTCAATATTAATAGATCTCTCATAAGGTAGTGAATAATTAATTTTAAAATTAGTAAGATAGACTCACAGTGCCAGATGAACAGGAGAGTGTGAATATTGAACTAAAATATTTCAGGACCATTTTAAAGAAGAGGAAGAATTTAAACCAGAGCATAAATTATTGATAGAATTTGGTTAGGAGGAAAGAATTGGGACAGGGGTATACAACCTTTTGGTGTCTCTGGGCCACACTGGAAGAAGAGTTGTCCTGGGTCACACATTAAATACATGAACACTAACAAAACATGATCAGCAAAAAAAAGTTTTAAGTAAATTTATAATTTTCTGTTGGGCTGCATTCATAACTGTCCTGGACCACATGCAGCCCACAGGTCATGGGTTGGACACCCCTCCAACATGATCAAAAGTGTGGTGAGAAAAGGCCAACAGAGAGGTAAATATATAAGGAGATGCAGAATGGAGAAGATTAATGTTCAGAAATAAAATTAAGGCACACTTTTGGGGTGTCTTAATGCCAGTTTAAGAATTGGGATATGACTCTTCTGATGAAAACAAAGATTTATGAATATAAGCCCCTATTGCCATTTTATTTTTTTATTGTTATTCAAGTATAGTCTCTATTTTCACCCCACCATGCCCCCCTGCCCCACCCATCCCCACCTCCCATCCTTGAACCTACCCCCTTTGGCTTTGTCCATGTGTCCTTTATACATGTTCCTTGGTGGCCCTGCCCCTATTATCCCTCTCACCCATCCTCTCTGGTAACTGTCAGTTTGTTCTTTATTTCAATGTCTCTGGTTGTATTTTGTTTGCTTGTTTGTTTTGTTAATTAGGTTCTACTTATAGGTGAGATCATATGGTATTTCTCTTTTACCGCTTGGCTTATTTCATTTAGAATAATGCTCTCCATTTCCATCCATGCTGTCATGAAAGGTAGGAGCTCCTTCTTTCTTTTTGCTGCATAGTATTCCATTTTGTAAATGTACCACAGTTTTTTCCAAGCCCTATTGCCATTTTAAAGATAACTTCTTCCTAAACATGTGAGTGCATGTACATTTTCACAGGCATAGATATACACATAAGTCACTGCTGTAGCAACCCAACATCAACTCCCACCCATGTACAAAAATATTAGAAGTCATTTAGAAAGTGAACTAGAGGTGTCTTAATAGGTGATGGATAGATGATGACCTAAAGTGTGTTGAGATGGTCTCAGAAGTCCACAATGCCAGCCCATCCTACTCAGAAACATGTTATGTATATTTCATGTGATACCTAGAAAACAATCATGCCTACATTTTAAAAAGTTATTTCAAATATTAATATAATTTTGAAGATGAACATACTTCATAGTAGAATTCCAGTTTGCCTGCTAGCAGATGAGTTTTGTAAGCTCTTAAAAGAAGTGATTTAACCTAGTTAATAATTAATGCCTGAGGATGAGGAAAGGCTCTAAGCTGTCCCACCTTCAATATTATTACATGAATTACATATATTATTATAATATATTTCATGTTCCATTTAAAAATATATTTAATTAAAAATACTATCTTGTTTTATGATTATTAAATTACCTTGGGCTATGGATATTAGCTGGAGAGCTAGTTTTATAATATTAGAATTCAACACTGGTTCCTCAGTTATATCTATGATCAAAAATGAAGTCTAGATTTGTGCCCTTACAGTATACATTTATAAAATGTTATTTATAGATAAGTCTTTAAGGTTAATTGAATGACATGCTCTTGTGTAGGTTTTTAAATACAGAAGACTGAGTTTTTCTTTCCTCTCTGTTTGGAAAGCCCTTTTGTAACTTTTTCATTCCCTCACAGGAAATATATCTGCCTTGTTTGTGGTTCTCAATCACTCTCTGATATTTTTCATGGGGGATTAAATGTAAAAGTCCACATCCTTTGAAGCAATGTGACTCAAAAGCATCAAGTGAAAATATAAAGCTATTTTTTCCCCTGGGTTCCTATGATTGCAGGTAAACTGTGAAACACACTTGACAATCTCAGTGATTACATCTGTGAAATACTGATTATAAAGGTACCTTAGTCAATTCATTTCCCTAGTTTTGCTTGAAATTTGACCTTCAATTTGTTCCATTCCTCACCCATTCTTTTTATATTGGCTCATCCTTACAACACTATTATTTAATGGAATTTATTTCTCTTTTGTTTTAAAAGTTTATACTTACCGTATTTGTGTGGGTCTCTTCTGATCTCTTTATTCTCTCTCTCTCTCTCTCTCTCTCTCTCTCTCTCTCTCTCTCTTTCTCTCTCTGGGGGTTAGGGGCTCCTTTTGGGGTCAGATCTCCTCCCTGTCTCTTCTCAAGACTTGACTCCTCTGATTGGGGGACTGAGAAGCAACCTGAGAATAAGGGGAAAATATCTCTTAACTCCTCATGGCTGTTGGTTTCTGTGTTTCTCTTAAAATGGGCCATCAATGTCCCTCTTTCAGCATCTATGTCAGTCAGATTATCAGCAGAAAAGAGATGTCACACTCAAAATGAGACCAAGAAGAAGAGAAAAACAGATTTTGGTGAGGAGCTATAAGTTTCTGTAGCATATGGTAGATACATTTTAAAATTTTAAGTTAGATAAAATAATCAGTAGTTGAGATGACAACTTATATAAAATAACCTGGAGAAGAAACAGCCACCAATGAAACAAGTTGTTCAAGATTCTAAATGAAACCAAATGCCAGTGTCCAGGGGAATTGTGATCTTTTACCTGCTAATTCTGAAGAGTTTTTGGTGCACCTTTGTATCTCTTGAAAGCTAAAAATGCCCTTCAGATATCTCAACCCCTGAGGGACGAATGAGACACTGATTTGGGGGTCATGTGGGAATCATGCTCTGATTTAATTCCAGGTTTTCTCAATGCAACAAGACCAGCTGCCTTGTTTCTTGCTGGTTACTTGTGATGGTGAAGCTCAACCAAGTGTTGCCATCCATCTGTGAGACATTTTAGGTGAGGTCCTGAGTAATGTGGGGCCAATTACAAAGGATAAATCAAAGACTGAGAGGTCAGGTACACGTTTTAGAAGCCATAGAGAGGAAATTTGAGAGAGCTACAGAGAGGAAATAGAGGTATTCTTAAAGTATGATCAATAAATATTATCAAAACTAAGTTGATGATAGATTTCAATATCAGTTTCTGTGAAGTTACTTTTTAAAGATCAGTTTCCCTTCCAACCATGTTAATTGATAAATACTGTGGTTGTTACTAAAAACTGAATAAAGAAGTTGTTTTTTTATAATATCCCTGGAGGCCATAAGAAATTTCTAACATTTGGGATTAGCTCAGGGTTTGAAAGACCCAAGGCTTCCTCTCATCATTCATGTCATTCTCATTCTTCCTGACTTCTGCATACTTTTGGGACAGAAATTACTGGGAAGTACGTAAAAATCTGAGTGATGTGGTCTCAAATTTCACATGAATACGTTTTCTCAAAGTTTCACCCATTGTCATATAAATGTTAAGGTCCTGGCACATTTACAGATCAGTACTAACAATGGACTGGAGTCAGGAAATCTGAGTTTTAGTTATGGCTTTGCCATGACTTAAGTGGATAGCCTTGGTGTCTCGCAGCCTCTCAAGGCATGTCAGGTCCACTCTGGATTCAGGCAGACGGAAGAGAATGTGTGGAGCCATGGGGATGCTTGACATGACTTTATTCAAGGGTATGCGATCCACGCACACCGCAAGTTGTGTGACCCTGGCTGGGAACCACTATCCCCTTATACTAAATACAGACAAAGCCAGCAGGAAGCTAGAATATTGTATCACACAGCATGATTCTGCGCATGTGAGCCCACTCAATGTTATGGGAACCATTTAATGGACCCAGTCTTTAGCCTATGAAAACACAGCTTATCTTAGTTCTCCAGACACCTGGGTGAGGGAGCCAGAGTGCCTACATTTACCCTACACTTAGACAAATGTTCCATGTCTGTTTTCATCTGTTAACTGAGGCATTTGACCTTGATGCCTTTTAAGGTCATGATATTCTCTGATATTAATTAACAATTGACTAATATACAGTTAGGGGAACAAATTCAGCCACATTGCTTCTTCCATTTGTCTCTTTAATGATTTTTTTAAATTCATTCTGGCAGAATATTTTTTTGCCTTATAATATGGCAAGCAAGACAATGTAAGAGGACAAGGCAGTGTGTGGACCTATCCTTTACATCAACATAATATTTCAGGAAAACAGGGTCATGGGACTCTATAACTGGTATAGATCTCACAGTTAACCGTGGCCATATTTTAAGATTCAAATAAAGAAAAAGTGGCTCAGAGAGGCTAAGTAATTACTTTAAGATAAAATGCTGAGAAACTCAAAAGCAGTGTCTTCTCTATTTGGGATGCTAATAACAAA
>PVJI01032848.1:0-11801 GCA_004026765.1 Micronycteris hirsuta
TTGAGCTGTGCGCCTGTGTTCGCTCACTTCTTTGTCCCTGGATTATGCGTCCAAGAGGCCCAGTTGTACACTGTCCCTAGTATTTTTGAACTGTGTACAAATGGTCCACGGGTTGCCGGGTGCGCACGGTCCCCGATTTCCCTTGTTCAGTGTCCCAGGCCGCACTCGGCCAGAGATTCGCTGACTGCAAGCTGTTTCCGATACTTCTGGTATGGGCTGGGAAAGGTCTCAGACCCCGGATTCAAACAGACTCCAATTCCCCTTGGTGGAAGCGCCAGCCTCCTCGGTCCAAGGGCCGACTTTGCTCTTCCTCCGTGATACAGGCCGAGTTCCCTGGGCCTCCGATCCCGGGTCGCGCACCAATCGGAGTGGTGCACTGACCTCACGAATGTTGGGGGCGGGGCCTCTCCAAATAGCCAGGTAGCACCACTTTTTTTTTCTGTTTTTCCTCTCTGAATAATTCTTCTTATTTACACCCGCCAGACAAAACAAGCATCTGACTACTCTCAAATCCTAATCTGGCTCCCTCCCCAAGAATCTTACGTCAGATCCGGGCGTCTGCCGGGTCTGGGACTGAAGCCCCACCCCGCTCCCCGGCTTGTCCCGATGGGGACTCTTTCCTTCCGATGCACTCTGCTTACCGTATGAATGTTCAAATTCCCCTGTAATATTGGGCATCAATCATCATATGTGTTGGAATACTGCTGGGTTTTCACCCCGTTCCTCAGAAAATCAACCAGTGGGTAGGAGGACGTAAACTCTGTTCCTCCTATCTCGCCGCCATCTTCCAAATCCACCGGCTTTTCTTTATTTCATGTCCATTTGCTTGGAATATTTGTTTCCAGCCCTTCACTTTGTGTGTGTGTAGGTCTTTTGTTCTGAGGTGGGTATCTTGTAGGCAGCAGATGTGTGGGTCATGATTTCTTAGCCACTCAGCTCTTCTATGTATCATGAGTGGAGCATTTAATCCATTAACATTTAAGGTTATTATTTATAGGTACTTATTCATTTAATTTTTTCATACCTGTGTTCCTCTCTTTCTCGCCCTCCCCCCATTTCTTAAAGCAGACCCTTTAGCATCTGATGAAGAGCTGGTTTGGAAGAGGTGTATTCTTTGAGGCTTATTTTGTCTTGTAAAGTCCTTATTTGGCCTTCCATTTTAATTGAGATCCTTGCTGGATACAGTAGACTTTGTTATAGGCTTTTGTTTTTCAATACTTGGACTATTCATTGCCATTCTCTTCTAGATTGGAGCTTTTCCATTGAGAAGTCAGCTGCTAGCCTTATTGGGGCTTCCTTCTATGTTATGTTCTGGTTTTACCTTGCTGCCTTTAAGATTCTTTCTTTGTCCTGGAATTTTGCCATTTTAATTATGATGTGTCTTGAAGTGGGCCTCTTTTGGTTCCTCTTGATTGGGATTCTCTGTGTTTCCTGGATTTGTGTGACTTTTTCTGTCATCAAATTAAGGAAGTTTTCCATCATTACTTTTTCAAACAAGTTTTCTATTGCTTGCTTATGTTCTTTTGTTCTGATATGCCTATTATATGAATAATGTTATGTTTTATGTTGCCCTGCAGTTTCCTTAACACCTCTTCATTCTTTATGAGTTGCTCTTCCTTTTCTTTCTCTTTCTGTTGTTTGTTTCTACTTTGTACTCCAGCTCATTGATTTGTTCCTGTGCTTCATCTATCCTGCTTTTAATTCCTTCCAGTGTGTTTTCTATTTCGCAAATTTCATTGTTCTTTTCTTCCTGATTTTTGTTTATAGTTTCTATTTCCTTTTTCTTACTCTTATAGTTCTCACTCAGTTCTTTGTGGTTGTCTGTGAGTTCCTTGAGAATCCATAGAACCATTATTTTGAATTCTATAACTGATAGTCAGGTTACCTCCATTTCATTTAGCTCTTTTATTGGGGAATCTTCTATTCCTTTTGATTGCAGGTTCTTTTTTAGTCTCCCCATTTTAGGTGACTCTTTTTGTTTGTTTCTGTGCTTCCTGATGTTTTGCTTTGCTAGCTGTCTTTGTAGCATGAACTTATATGGTAGGAATTCTATGAGGCTCAGTGGTTTGATCTCCTAGATATCCTTGACTGGATGCTCTAGGTTTTCCTTTTTTTCTGTTTGTGTGGGCTCAGTTGTTGTACTTTGGTTTTTACCTTTTTGTGTTTCCTTTGTTGGTAATTTCTCTCCTCTGGCAGGTATACTGATGTTCGCAGCTCCCGCCTATTCTTGTATGTGATCAGTGGCAGAGGGTAGGCAAAATGGATTTAGACAGTGGGAGGGTATTCTATGGGATTTATAGTACCAGAAAGTATTTAAGAGAAAGGAGATTCTTTCTCCTTTCCACTTTTTATAAGAGGTGAAAGAGAAATAAGATTCTTGGTAGAGGTGAGGAGTTTTGTAAGCTGAATCCAGAAAACAGCACTTGTTCAAGGTTAGATGATGAGATATAGTGAGAATAAAGGATAGAACATAGGTTTAGTGTGAAAGAGAATAGAGTTGACCACAAGAAAAGTAATGCTCAGGATTAAAGTGCAGCGGGCTAAGATTCAGGAGTGTTGCTGTGTTATATACGATTGTATGGAGCAACAATTATTACAATAGTACTGGAACAGTAATAAGGCAAGAAATATATGATTTGGATAACGAGAATAGAAAGTACATTATCTAGAGTAGTGTGTTATTGGAACACGAGTGAAGAGAAAGAAGGAAAATTAAAATACAATAAAGAGAGAATATAAAAAAGCAGTCAAACAATGCAATTAGAGAAATAAAATGAAGAAAACTAAACATAAAGAAGAAGAGATTACTTTATACTAAAAAAACTAATAAAAGTAGTAAAAATAATGAAAAATTATAATAATATACACAATCAGTAAAATGCCAGTTCTATGGGACAGCAAAGTGACATTTGTCTGTTTCTCAATTTTTGGGGTTAGTCTTCTGCTCTACCCCTTTGGATCTGTCTCTGGACCTTTCATAGCTCCATGTCTTATTGTCTCACTTGGGGGTAGAATAAAAAGGAAAAAAAAAGAGAGGAAAATAAAAAATAAGCCTCCTCCTGACTTTAAATGCATTGAGTGAGTTCTGCGGGTCTTCCTTGATGCCACAGGAAAGGGGGGCTGGGCTTTGTTTTTCTCCCTCCCTATGGTTTTGCAAGGATGGGGGCCCGGTCTGGGCCATAATATTCACAGTTGCCCAGCCTCCAGCCCAGGTCCTCTGTGATGCCAGGCCCCCACTGTCCATCTGCACCAGACCTGCACCTTTAATTCACCAGCTGTCCTGAAGTCTTTGCAGTGCACTTCCTCCTTTCTCTTTTCCAGCTCACTGTGGCTAGAGCCCACTGCAGGACAAGCAGTGCCAGTCAGTTTCTGGGTGCAGGGCACCACTCATCCTCTGGGTAAGCAGCATTAGTGAGTTTGAGCTCAGGCATGTAGCTCAAATCAGCCACTCAGTCTCTGGGCATGCAGCGTGAATCAAGCTCATGTGCACAGCTTAAATCTCCCTCTAAGTGAGCCAACTGCTGCTCTCAAGTTTCTTACAAAGCAGCTGCCAGCTGTTCTTAACACATGCATGGCTTTTCACACAGTCCAACTTTCTACCAGTCTGGAGACTATCCGGGTCAGGTTCTGACATGGCCCAACTCTTCTCCCTTCCCCGGGTGTCACCCAGCACCCCAATTTCTCTGGTAATGACCTAGCTGGCTTCCACAGTCCCAAAGGATGTATACCGCCTCTGTGTCTCCCACTTAGTCTCTATTTTTCTCTGCACATTCCAGCATCCAGGTCTCTCCAGGTTCCAGGCTGCCCTCCCTGCTCTGGTAGGGGAGGGAGCTGGGTATCTAACTCTCCTCCCTATATTGTGTGGCAGGCGCCAGGCCAGGTGCCACAGCATCCTAGGTCTCTGAACAGATCCCAGGGACCTTACTGCCCCAGCGCAATCTCCTCACCATCTATTTTTCAATGTCTTCTACAATTTTTGGCCTCCAAACTTCATATAAGCTGGTATTCCATTGGCTGTTCACTCTGTTCTTCAGAAGATTGACTAGGTGTTCTAGCTGGGCGCAGGGAGAAATGGGCTCCACTCCCATCTACCTCGATGCCATCTTTTTTTTCCCCTCATGTTCCTTTCAAGGCCGCAGGAAGCTCTGGTTGTTTCTGCATGTCAATGTCTGCTTGAAAAGACATAAAATATATATGCCTACCAACTACCACGTGCTCAAAAGCCATTCATGAGTTTTAAAATATTAGATCTGGGTTGATATGAACATTTCTTATAATATGAAAAACCACTTATTTATGATATAAATTGAATCTTCATAGAATATTTAGAGATAGTTATTTGCACAGATTTATAAATGATGAAGCTAATTATAAATGAATCCCTTTCCGTTAAATTAAGTATGAAGAGCCTTTACTGAAATTCTTTTGTTACGAAACAGTAGTCTTTATTTTAGCCATTTAATCAATCACCATTGAATTAAATTGGCCTGGATCCATGTGGATTTATATTATGAACTTCAAAACTTGGTGTACATGACAGACATGGTAAAAGAAATTGACACCTCAAATTGCCACCAATTTACTGACCTACTTTTAGGGACAATTACCTATAGTGAGAATGTGAAACAAAATTAAATTCCAGTTAAATACAAATATTTTTCTTCACATGCTGAATCATCTGATTCAGACTCTTCAGGGTGCAATGTTACTTTGCTTGGTGAACTGCATAATTTTTATAGCTTGTCTCGTCATTAAGCCTTCCACTTATCTAACTTTACACAGGCAGTCTAGTTATTGAATCTTATAGATATATTCTGCTGCATAATATGGTCCCACGTGGCAGAGTCAAGTTGCCCCTTTTACTATTCTTTGCTGATAGTTTGAAAATAGTGGGGCAATGAATGCATGCCATATTGATTTTACAATTCTTAATCTAATGTCTCCACAGGGGGTTCTAATTGTGCTGAATAGTGTGTATAAAACAAAGGGATAAAAGGTACTTGTTAATGAGAATGGAGGTTCAAAGATCTATTGTGAAACTTTGTACTTATTGATAGAATTCTAAAACTAGGTTATTTCAAAAAGCCATTTCTTGATGAAGCATTAATGAAAAATAGAATGCCTCAGGAGACTAAAATACTTCACATTCAAAGACATATCCATTCGAAGCATTTTAAAAATAGGACCTAGTGGAATGTAAATTGTATTTTTATAGGAAACTGTTTATAGTTCTACAGTGAAGCTAATTCAGTGTTCATTGAGAGCAATCTTTAAGTTCTTGTGTGTGTTTGTTTTAAAGAATAATTTTTGGCTAACATGCATAAAGGTCTGAAGAAAAAAATGCTAGAATGTCAATGTATTCATTTTTAAATAAAACCAGGGAAATTATATAGAACTAAAATGTTCTATAGTAGCTCCCCTTATCTATGAGAGATACAGTGCTAGACCTCCAGTGGATGCTTCAAATGACAGATAGTACCAGATTTTTATGTACCATGTTTTTCCCTATACTTACATACTTATGATAAAGCTCAGTTTGTAAATTAGACAAGTGCACAAATAGAAAATTTGTCCTTACCATAGATTTTAGCAACCTCAACATTTGATTTTATTTTCCTTATTGAAAACTTTTGTCATTTTACCTAAGAAAGCACTCTGACTTCTCTTTGGCACATTTGAATTGCTGATATCACTACTCTAGCAGTTTATGGCCATTATTAAGTAAATTAAGAGTTATTTGAATATAAGCACAATGATACCATGAGTCTATTTGATAACCAGATGACTACTACCTGACTAATAGGAGGGCAACTATACAGCAAAGATATGCTTGACAAAGGGTTGATTCACAGCTGAGTGGGACAGAGTGTGAAAGCTCAAGATTTTATCATAGTACTCTAAACTTCACAATTTAAAACTTATGAATTGTTTATTTCTGGACTTTTAACAATTTTTATTGAATTTATAGTTTTGAGGTATATAATTCTATAATACATTATCTGTATATTGTATTGTGTGTTCACCACCCCAAAGCAAGCCTCCTTATGCCTCCATTTATCCCCCCTTTAACCTCTTCTACCTGCCCCCAAATAATATTTTTTAAATATTTTTGACAGCAGGTAACTGAAACCTTGGAAATTGAAACTGCAAATGAGCCAGCAGGGTGTGCAGAGGTGTATATTTTATTCTAGTTTTGTATTCTCTATATATAATCAAGGCATATAGAGAACTAGGTATGTATGTCATAATTAGGAAGATACTATTTCATAGAATTTAAACAAGAAAGTTAAATGAATTAAATATAAAATTGCTTCATTCTAAGGTGGCTTAACACACCCTTCTCACAAAGTAAGGGGTTTGTCAATGGCAGCAGAAATATATAAATCCATCAACTGCCATCACCTTCATCCATTTCCATTGGAGGGATAGACTTTCCAAATTGATTGCAAATATTTAGTGGCTGAGGGTTTATACAGTATTTCAAATGATACTACTAACAGCTGCCTCTGTGACTCTTTCTTTTTATTTCTATGATAACCTTTCTGATGGGCATTTCTTTTCTGATGGTCATAGTCCTTTTTAGTGTTTGTGTATGTGTTTGTGTTTGTATGTGTGTAATTGGACTAGAGTTAAAGCCAACTATAAAGCCTATAAGACATCCTATCTCTTTCAGTGACTGCTTATTTTTTATTTGATACATTGCGTGTTGCTTTTACAATTTATATGTTCACATACAAATTTTTACTTATTTACAAGATCCTTGAAGGACACATCCATGTAACCTGATACTTATTAAAAAATGTTATCATACACTTTCTCTCACCAAAGAAAGGGCTAATGGTCTTAACATAATTCTGACAACTAATAAAACTGTTCCACCTCTTCAAGTAATGAAGTCTTTTTAGTAGTGCTAACTAAATTTCTATGTTATAGTGCAATGATTTAGTATAACAAATAATTTAAATTACCTCTGGTTGTAACTGTCTATTGAGTGGTTTATAGCATCTGAGTACCACCCATTTAAATCCTATATTAATCATCATATAAGCTGACAATAGCAGCAGGAAAAGTGAATTTAAGATTTGTTCCCAAGTTTAGGCTTCATATTATTTCCATATTGTCCTTGTCTTGGTTTGTGTTGGATATTGTGATATAAACATTATAACATTATTATGAAAAAAAACGTTATTTACTTATTGCATATAAAAGAAAAGTGGTGTTCTAATCAGTGGAAAAAAACTGTCCCATCAAATTTTTTCACAACTGTGCTCCATGGATTTGTTTGAAAACACCACTGTACAGTTCTGAGCGTAATTCTGCATGAGAGTTTGGATGTAGTACTTTGAATTATCTCATGATTTTTTAAAAAAAGAATAATCCTACTTTCTAAATTCTATTGAAAAATCTATTTGGTTGCTAAAAGGAGTACTCTATGATTTCTCAAGATATTAATCAATTTCTTTGCTAATAATTAATTCCTTATGGGCAATATAAACAGTTTAGAAACTACTTTATTGAAATCACCATGCTGGCTAACTAACAGAGGGCTTTCCAGCATCATCTCTAGTACAGTTAACTCCTTGACGAGGAGTTAACAGATGTAGACTTTAATCCTTACTGTGTAATTTCAAACTATTTAATCTTTGTCTATTGGCCTCTGTTATGGGTTGAATTATATATCCTAAAAATTCATAAGTTGAGTCTTAAGCCCCAATATCTCAGAATACGACCTTACTGGACCTAAGGTCTTTATATAGGTAGCCACATTAGAAATGAAGTCATCAGAGTGGACTCAAATCCAACATGATAGGTGTTCTTTGAAGAAGGGAAAATTTAGCCCTGCCTGGGTGGCATAGTTGATGGGAACATCATCCCATACACCAAAACGTTGCAGATTTGATTCTGGGTCAGGTCACATACCTAGGTTGTGGGTTTGATTCCCCAGTCCAGGGCATATATGGGAGAGAACTGATTGATGTTTCTCTCATACATTGATGTTTCTCTCTCTCTCTCTCTCTCTTTGCCCACACCCCCATTCCTTCCCTCTCTAAAATCAATAAACATATCATTGGGTGAGGATTAAAAAAACAGGAAATTTCAACACAGACATACTGGGAAAACTATGTGAACATAAAACAGTCATTTATATGTCATGGGCAGAGGTCTGGGGTCAGATCCTTCTCTCACATGCCTCAGAGAAACTGAGCATGCCAATAATTCGATTTGATTTCTAGCCTCCAGGACTTTTAGTTAACAAGTTTCAATTGCCTAATGTATTCAGTTTGTGGTACTCTGTTATACCACCTCCAGCAAAGTGATTTTGCTTCCTATGCCAAAAGGGTGATAATGAAATACTTCTATAAAAGCCTTCCAGACCCACATTATTCTTCTTGTACATTATTGAAATTATTTTTTACCTCTGTGCTATTGCAATCATATTTCTAAAATACAGACCTGATCTACTCAATATCTTGCTGAAAATCCTTCAATAGAGCACTTACTAAGTAAGATTCACATATGGCACACAGAACCTTTTATGATCTGTTTCAAAGCCACCTTTTCAGGTAGCTTTTGGACCCACACACACCAGTGTTTTTCATTTTCTCCCTGGAAAGTCCTTCCCTTTCTTTTTGTTTGGGACATCAAGATAAAGTACAAGGGATTGTGGGAATAGGACTCTGGAGTGCTGGAGAAGGTTAAAAGAGAAAGGTGTTGGAAATGGGAAGAAGAAATAAAAAGTGGTAAATCCACAGAGTTTCTATGTAAAAATTTGTTGATTAATATTTTAGTTTAAACAAAATGAATTTGAAAATTTATACTCAGATTTTTTGTTTTATCTTGTTTTGTTAAAAATTTTCCAAACTTCTAGTGGAATTGATGGCTACTTTGTAAAACATTTTTAAAGTTAAAATTTTATATACATATAATTTTATAATAAAATTTAAAATTATATGACCATTATATTATTATATAATATAATATAATATATAATTTATATATAAATATATATTTATATATTTATATATATATATATATGGAGGCAAATACCTTAAAAGGAGCCTTGCTATATGTCCAGAAAAGACTAGTTAACTTTGTTCAGTTTCAAAATTGTACACTGTCTAACCTCTTTTCTGTCATGTATTACATGATACAAATATAGTCTTCTACCTCACAAGACTGTCAGCTATTTGAGGTCAAAGACATCTTAAATATTTCTTTTAATTCACTATACATACCAGTGTACCTGACACTTTGTAGAGAACAAAACAAAACACAGAAATGTGTTGAATGGCTTTCAGCTTGATTTAGGTTTTGATTTCTTCTCTTGAAATCTGCATTGATGCTCATCCAGATATTTTGATCAAAATGTAAAACAATATAAAGCTATCTATTTATACCACTGTGGAAACAGTATAAGTAATTTTTTTAATTAAAGTTAAAATATGGGCCCTGGCTGGTGTGGCTTGGTGGATTGAGCACTGACCTGAGGTTCAAAGGGTCGCTTGTTCAATTCCCAGTCAGGGCACATGCCCAGGTTGCAGGCCAGGTCCCCAGTGGGGGGTGCGCGAGAGGCAACCACACATTGATGGTTCTCTCTCTCTCTCTTTTTCTCTCACTTCCCCTCTCTCTAAAAGTAAATAAATAAAATCTTTAAAAAAAACCTTTAAGAAAAATAAAGTTGAAATATGGTATAGTCATATATCAGCTGGATACTTTTGGACTTTTAGGAGACCCAGGTAATATGTAGTTATATCAAAATTGAAAAGATTGTCAGCAGAAAAAGTGAATTTAAGAAACAAACAAAGGTATAGGGCTGAAAACAGTGGAGGGTATAAATAGAAAAAATAAAAATAAAAAATGGCAAGGTGCACATTTCAAACAGGGCCTATATATGTATATATTCCTTGACTCCTGACTATTCGTATGAAAATTGAATTATGGGAAGGCGGATATATTTAAGCTAAAACACTCCAAACTTTAACAACTTAATTGGTACCTTTTAAAAAGTTATAAAAGGTTTAAAGTTATAATTCCAAATTTTATGAAATAGAGTCATTTTAGTGCTTGCATACCCTATTACTTTAAGTTTTAACATGTTTTTATGAACTAAGTACAGAAGATTAAGGTAACATAATTTGGCACTTAGGTCAGCCTCAACATTTTTTCGCCATGTCCAAATGTATGTGATTACATTTTCTCTTATGTAAGCCATAGGACCATATGGTATTTTCATTAAAAAAATGAAAGAAAATATCTTTAATAAAGTTGAAAATATTGCCTAACTTAGGAAACAAGCTTCTGAGACTGGAATTTTATTTTTCCTGCTTGGTTACCTGGCAGTCTAAGTGTAGTACACATGTGTAGAGTGTTGATGGATGAGATGCAGCTGGAGAACAAGCATCCAGACAAATAACCCGAAAATGAGAGGTCTGTCCAGGAGGTATCTAGCCAGGTAATATGAAAAATAGAGATGTTTATTGAAGAAGATACAATATATAAGAAACATTGTACATAGGACAATGATTCCTCAGTCCTCTTCAGAATAGTCACCTTGGGACCTAATACAGTTCTGTCAGCATCTTTAGCAACTGCATTAAGATGTTCTTTCTGCTTTGGTAGCAGAAGCCATGGAACAAATTTTACCACTGCACATTCCTTGCCAAGATTCTACATCAAAATCTCTGACACAGTAGTTTTTGGAAATCCCAGATCAGCTTCTAGTTCTTGCATTGTAAATCACCAAACTGTTGTGTGCAGGCTGTACATGTTGAACATTCTCAGGTGTTCTGCTTGTTGCAGGCCTTCCAGAATATTTTAATCACACATTCTTTTTTCTTTTTTCCATCTCCATCTACAGCCAGGGGTACTGTTTTTTCCCTGAAAATGAAATGCACCTATAAGATGTATCAATGAGTATCCATTTAATGAAATTGCATGGAACAGGAGATGATGATCACACTTTTTAAGAAACAGTCTTTTTTGAAAACATATTTTAAAAGGTTGATGCTAAGTTGTTCTTGATAGAGGTAGTGTCAACATATTAAATAATAAAATTTCCTGCATATGAAAGTATTCAAGAAATCTAGTATATTTGCTTTGAAGTCAAGTGTTTTTTTTTCGTGGAGGAGGTGGTCACTAAGAACATCAAGAAAGTGACTGAATCAAATAACATAGAATAGCTGAATGGATAAGAAAGCACGACCTACACATATGCTGCCTACAAGAGACCCACAACAGCCTGCGAGGTCTCTTTTGAAAAATAAGCTGATAGTCTTATGGGGATCCCTTTGTAGGTAACTGTCTCCTTTTCTCTTGCTGCTTCAAAGATGATCTCCTTATTTTTAATCTTGGGTAATGTAATTATGATGAATCTTGGTGTGTTCCTCTTTGGGTCCAACTTCTTTGGGCCTCTCTGAGCTTCCTGGACTTCTTGAAAATCTATTTCCTTCACCAGCTTGGTGAGAAGTATCCCAAGTCATGAAACGCAAGGACCTACATCCAAGAATACTCTATCCAGCAAAGCTATCATTTAGAATGGAAGGGCAGATAAAGCGCTTCTCAGAAAAGGTCAAGTTCAAGGAGTTCATCATCACCAAGCCTTTATTATATGAAATGATAAAGGGATTTATATAAGGTATGGAGGGATATCAACAGGGGAGTGGTAGGGGGAGAAAGGGGGAAAAGGTGCAGAGAATAAGTAGCATAAATGGTAGGTAGAAAACAGACATGGGGAGGTTAAGAATAGTATAGGAAATGTAGAAGACAAAGAACTTATGTGTATGACCTATGGACAAAAACTA
>PVJI01032849.1:0-11794 GCA_004026765.1 Micronycteris hirsuta
ATTTTTGCTAATGTTTTGTGCAAATGGCAACATTCAGTAAAATTACGATAACTTTAGTTTTACATATTTTTTTTCAATGAAACTTTTTGTGATTTACTATAAAATGTATACTGAATTATTTTTCTTAAATTTTAAACAGACAAATACTGGAAAACTCACTGGAAATTGAAATAAAAGTAATAAAATATGTAAAAATTCCAAATTATTGAAAATATTTTGAAAAAAGTACATAAAATGTGTAAAAAAAGAAAGAATGAAGTTTTCTTTCTTAAACTTCATTGTAAAAAAAGAAGAATGAAGTTTTAGTAGTGTTTTTTGTTGTGTTAATCGTATGTAAAAAAAGAAAGAATGAAGTTTTAGTAGTGTTTTTTGATATGATAATCATTAAAACATACATACATAATTCACCATTGTCTGTGTTAAAGAGACCCAAATTTTGTCCTTTGGAATTCATATATCTGCATGTTAGCATCCCTTTAGAGCAATAAGAAAGTATAAAAATAAATGTTTTTATCCGTTACCTGCATTCTACCGCTAGTCTACAAAACACATATTTATTCGTGTCCTGCACTCCACCAGTCAACGTAAAGCGTATAAATATGTTTCCCAACTACAATGTGCTAGGAGACGTAATCAACTGCAATGGTAAACAAAGTAAAAATGGTTAACGATGCTATGGATATATGGAAACTCAGCGTTTTCCTGTCCGTGTCTCAAGTCACAACATCATAACCCTGGACCTCCAAAGAGTTCTTTACTCCTTCCTTGCAGGCCTTACATAATCTTCACTCTGGGGAAGACACAATGTAACCCCCCTTTCCTTCTAGAGCAGGGGTCAGCAAATGTTTTATATAAAGAACAACATAGTAACTATTTAAGGCTGTGTGGTCACACTGTCCTTGTTGCAACTTCTCAGCTCTGCTACAGACAATACAAAAACAATGGGCACACCGTATTCCAGTAAAACTTTATGGATAATGATGGTTGGACTTCATATAATTTTCACATTTAATAAATGAGCCATTTTTTCTTCCAACCATTTAAAAATGTAAAAATAATTCTTAGCTTGCAGGCCATTATAAGAAGAGGTGGCAGGCCAGACCTGGCCTGTGGGCCATAGTTTGCCAACTGCAGTTCCAGGGGTGAGAGGAAAGCAGCTGGTACGTAGGTGGGAACTGCCCTGCCCATCCCCTCCCAGTTTCATATAGGCTGAGCTCTCCAGCTGCAGAACTAACCACACGTTCATTATGAAAACTGGGAGAGCCTCGGGACATTTAATGTCTCCATTGAAATATCTACCTAATTTTGTTTAATGTATAATTTTTGCTCTCTACCTTGTCAAAGCTTTTAAAGCTTATGGGTTAGAATTTAATGTTTAGGGCTTTACATAAAAATTAGAAAACTTATCCCACAAAATTGGAAACCTAATCTGCGTCTGTGTTGAAAATGTGTTTTTGGAGCAATATTTTGGCAAAGCAATACTGTCTGCTTTCTCCGAGGGCAACAGCTCTCAATGTAGTCACCAGACTGACAGCACCAGCATCTCCTGGGGACTTGTTAGAGGGTAGGTGCGTAGGCCCCACAGCACATGCCAGACCTACTGAATAAGAAGTTGAAGGCATGGCCCAGAATCTGTGTTTTAACAAGCCTTTCCAGCGGTCCTCATGCATACTAAAGTCTGGAAACAACTCTCCTAGTGAAAATTTTGGATCCTCCAGAAAATAAGCATAATTTAACTAGGACTCGGGGTTACCACTTGGTAGGAGAAGGTTGATCATTTAATTTGTTATTTGGTGAAAGGCATCTGATTCCTGGTCAGGTCCTGGAAAGGTCGTGGACCAGCTTCCCTGCACTACAAACAGAGAGCATATGCCATGACAAGCTGCTGTGTCGGATAATCCAAGCACACACAGGCCATTCTGATTTGTTCTGTTCCCTTTGGTTTCCCAGGGGTCCCCTCCAACTGATATATTCACTGATAGAAGGGACATAGGAGTTATAGGATGATGGTGTGGATGTACACAGTTTGTAAACAGGATAAAGAAAGTAAAATGGTGTTTTCCTGATGGCCTTTTTCTAATCGGTGGCTTCATTCTCTAAGTCGTATAGTTGTTTTATGGTTGGCAGGTGGCAAGAAGAAATTGATGGTCCTTGAGAGAAGCAGCTTTAGTGGCTGCCATAGTGCAAGCAATTCTCTGACCAACCCCATCTGTGTAATTGATGTGGGCTATTGGGCATGGTAGAAAAGGTAAGCGGCGTTGAGAATGGGAATATACTGGAGAGAAAAAATAATGCATTGGCCAAATAAAACAACAGAGACCTGGGACGCTGCAGAGGACAGTATTAGAATCAGGAACTGTGGGAGAGAGCTGACATACATGTTAAGGTGGCATGGGTTCTCGACGAAGCATTGCGCTTGTCTGCCATCAGTTAGATTCCCTGACGTCCTCACTAGGTGTCCTGAGGTCTGTGGACAGACCTCAGACACCCTGTTCAATGAGGTTATTAGTGAAGGGCTCAGAATCTATTCTGCTTACTTTGAACACAGGTGTTAGAGCATCAGAGTGGTCACACAGGCAACTTAACTCTGGTTTTAGCGGGAGGTGCCTTAAGCTGATTCCCCACCTCATTTGAGTAGCTGCCCACAGACACATGGGACTTCAGCAAGGGTTGAATTCAAGGTGGACAGTGCTTGTAACTTAGTCATTGTTAGTTTTTCACTCAAGTTTGGCTGGATATGAAGATCTGGCCCATATATACCATGTTCTGCAGTACATCACTATATTTAAATTACAAAGTAAATCTCAATTCAATACACATTCAGGCCAAGGAGAAAGGAAGGTATGTTCCTTCATGAAGGATGCAGGTATGGTTTGAAGTTACTTAGTACCATGATGGCTGCTTGCTTTTCTTCAGTTCTTATATCAGTAACTGTCCAACCAGATGGTAGACAAAATCAATAAATGACAGCATTGACTCAGCTGAAATATAAGAAATCTGTGTGTTTCTGTCTCTGATGGGATGTAGGATTGGTAGCTAAAAGGGGGAAGAGTGTTTCAAGAGTGGCTAAGGCAAATTGACAAGACATCCTAAGTCCTGATGAAATATAGAGGCAACAAGTGAAAGTTTTAGAAGTATCCTAGGATGGTGGTTTTTCCAATGCTCTGGATTTTAAAATAGAATTTATCGGATGAAGTTTAGGAAAGAGCCATCTTTAAGGTGTGAGGTTATGAGCCATTGCTCTTGTGAACTTCTAACTTGGAGGAACTTACAATGAGCTCTCTCCCTCTCTTTACGCAGTGGAGTTGGTGTGGGCTCCTGGGAGCAAGCAGGGTAACCAAACTAGTTTGTATAGATCTGTCCTACTGCTAGCCATGGAAGTCCCACGTCCAGGGAAACCCTCATCAGGATGTTTAAAGTCCCAGTTCTTGACCTTGTCACAAAAGATTAAAAGAAAAATACAAAAAGCTTTATGACAACCCCCCAACAGGAGCCGAGAGTAACAGTTTTTACTGTCAAATGGATTTGGTGTAGGTTATCCATCTTTCATAGTCGCTGCTTTTTCTCCCCCTGGTTGGAAGAAAAAGAGCGAAAATTGCCTGAAGTGATTATAAAGAACCTTGAGGTCATCTGTCTGATCTGTTTGTGCTCCACTAATTTTTGGATAATTATCTTTACTGTAAAACTAATGAGTATACTTTCCTTATGTCATATATTAATTCTTTTCTATTCAAATTTAGCTTATCACAGCTGAGCTGTTACCAGCTATGTTCAGGCCCTTTCCCCCAGGGAATCTGCCATGTAGCCATGCGCAACCTCTCCTTCTTTTATTGGCAAACAGACAGTTATCATTGGCATTCTGTGCCTCTGAGGGTGCAAGAGGACAGTGTCTCCATTCGGCCCATGTCTTCATTGCTGCAGTGCCCCATGTCCATTCATTTCATGAACTAGGTCCATGTTCACTTCAAGTACATTCACGGTTCTATCTGCTGTTGATTCCAATCACCTTCCAAACTGGGAAGGGCGATCTTCTGATGGGCACTGACATGTCCTAATTTCATGCACCCCTCAAATTTCTGTAGGGCCATAGCCCATATGTGAACACCTTTAGTAGGCCAAGTTTCCATTGCCCTCCTGCCTGAACATATTGTGAGGCCATTGGCTACTGCCCAGTCAGTAAAAACCCAAACGTAGGGGTTTTTACCACTGCCCAATTGTTCTGTCACAACTAGAAAAGCAGCATACAATTCAGCACACGGGGCCAATTTATTCTTACCTTCTTCCATCAGAGTCTTGCAATCCACTGGTCTTAATGTAATTTTGCAAAGAGGATAATGTCCATTCATCATGGAACTGCCATCCATAAACCAAGCAGCTTTTTATTGTTCAATCAAGAGCAGTTCATAAGATGCTGTCCACATGGCAGTTGGTTCTGGCAGCTCCTTGGATGACTCCAAGGTTGGTTCTGGGGGAAAACAGGTGCCCTGCTAGTGGCTGCACAGTCACCTCCTTGCATTTGCCCAGCAGCAGGCTCCCATATAAACCATTTCCATTTTATCATGAAACACTTCTGAGCACAGCCTTCCTCATTGGGATGTTTCTCCAACATCACCCAAGACATTATGGCTATCTCAGGTTTCATGACAATTTAATACCCTTCAGTCATTGAGGCAGTCTCAATTAATGCTCAATAGCAGGTTAGTAATGGTCTCTCAAATGGTGTGTTCAGGTTGGAGCTTCTGGGAATTTTCTGGTCCAAAATTTCAATAGTCAGTGCTGGGAGGTACGCGTGGACTTTTGCCCAAAGCTCCATCTGCACAGGTTCTGGCGGCAGATCTTTCCAAAATCATGTCTGAGTGGGTGATCATAGGGCCCAAAGGTGCTGAGAGAGCTGCCGCCTTTTGTAATCCAGACATGGCCTGCTTTTGTTCCAGTCCCCACTCAAATATAGCATTCTTTGGTGCAGTCTTTTAGTATTCCCACATGTGGAATATGCATTCCTCAAAATCTAAATAAATCAACCGAACACAGGGTTTCTTGTTTGGGCCTAGGGATATGTACTGATGACAGTGTATTTTTAGCCTGTGGAATATCCCGCTTAGTTCCTGCCCAGGTTATTCCTCAGAATTTTACTGTTTGGGCAGGCCCTTGGACTGTCACTGGGTTTTTTATCAGCCCCAGTTGGTCATGTTTGTCACTATTGCATCCAAATCAATCTTGCCTGCCTTCGGTTTCCAATATTATCATAATGTCATCAATACAGAGTATTATTACACTTGAGACCTGCATCAAGTCCAAATCCCTTCTGACCACATTTTGATAAGCCAGTGAGGCCGGAGAACTCTGTGGCAGCACAATGAAAGTAAACTGGGATCCTTTCCATATGAAGGCTGACTATGATTGGCTCTGTTCCAAGGTCAAGATAGAGAAGAAAACATTTGCAAGGTCATTGAGCACCAGCCTGCTTCAGCCTGCTACACTTTCTGTTTGGGTGAAACAATGTCTAGAACTGCCAAGGCTGTGGGTACTTCATTTAAGGCTCAGAGTCCACTGTTTGTCTCCACCAGCCACCCACCTTTCTCACAGGCCGCACAGGGCTGTTGTCCAGCGAATTCATTGGTCCAGCACTGCAGCTTCTAGAATGTCATTGATTAAACTGGTCATCTCTTTTTGTCCACCAGGTTTCTTACACTTTTCTGAGCCTGTTTGGGCTCAGGCAGTTCTACTAGTTTCCATTTAGCACATACTATTAAAACAGGCCTGAACCTGGCTGGTGTAGCTCAGTGGATTGAGCGCAGGCTGCGAACCAAAGGATCGCCAGTTCAATTCCCAGTCAGGGCACATGCCTGGGTTGCAGACCAGGTCCCCAATGGGGACTATTGTGAGAGGCAACCACACATTAATCTTTCTCTCCCTCTCTTTCTCCTTCCCTTCCCCTCTCTTTGAAAATAAATCAATAAAATCTTGAAACAAACAAACAAACAAACAGGCCTGAGAAAGGACTTACATGCCATCTGTATTGCAAGATTAGGTAGGGAAAGCTTTCCCTAGTCAAACACAGTATCCATCCCAATAATACATGTAAGTAAAGGAGATGCCACCACCTGACACAAAATCTGTTCTAACACCCCAATTTTCATCCAAATGTTCACCTTAATCCCATCAACTGTTGCATTTCCATATCCTCCCATTTGACCTTAGTCCTGTTAAGATTTCACCAACAAGAAGTATAAAAGAATACACCTCCACCAAAACAGCTCCGCAAGAGATGTTAAGGGGACTGCTTCAAGAAAGGAAGGAAAACAGTAAGAGAGAAAGGAACATAGGTACAAAAAAATGGCAATGAACAAGTACCTATTGTAAAAACCTTAAACATAAACGGATTAAATGCTTCAATCAAAAGACATAGAATAGTTGAATGGATAAGAAAGCATGACCCACACATATGCTGCCTACAAGAGACCCACCTGAAGACAAAAGACCTACACAGACTGAAAGTGAAGGGCTAGAAACAAATGGACAGGAAATGGACAAGCAAATGGACAGGGAAAAAAAGCAAGGGTAGCAATACTCATATCAGACAAAATAAACCTCAAAAAAAGGGCCATAAACAGAGACTCAGAAGGTCAGTCACTTCATAATGCTCAAGGGAAGAATCCATCAAAAAGACATCAACATTGTAAATATATATGCACCCAACATAGGAGCACCCAAATACATAAAGAAATTCTTGGAGAACTTCAAGAAAGATATTGAGAGCAACACAATCATACTTGGAGATTTTAACACCCCACTGTGAAAATTGGATGGATCTTCCAAACAAAATATCAACAAAGATATTGTGGCATTAAACAATGTCCTAGATCAAATGAACTTAACTGATGTATATATAGAACCTTTCTCCCAAAGAAGCTAAATACACATTCTTTTCAAATGCACATGGAACATTTTCAAATATAGACCACATGATAGAACACAAAACAAGAAATTCCAGAAAACTGAAATCATATCAAGCATTTTCTCCAACTACAAGGGACTGAAACTAGAAACCAACCCCAAGGAAAAAACTCAAAAACACTCAAACTCATAGAGACTGAATAGCATGCTATTAAACAATGAATGGATCAAGAATGAGATCAAGGAAGAAATCAAAAAGTTTCTGGAAACAAACAAAAATGAACTCACGACAATCCAAAACTCATGGGACACAGCGAAGGCAGTCCTGAGAGGGAAGTTCATAGTGATACAGGCCTACCTAAAAAAGATAGAAACATTTCAAATAAACAACCTAACCCTACACCTACAAGAACTCAAGAAACAACAACAAAGACAGCCCAGAGCAAGTAGAAGGAAGGAAATAACAAAGATCAGAGCAGAATTAAATGACACAGAGACTAAAAGCACAATTCTAAGGATCAATGAATCCAGGAGCTAGTTCTTTGAAAAGATAAACAAAATTGACAAGCCTTTAAGCAGGCTCATCAAGAAAAAAAGAGAGAGGACCCAAATAAACTCATTCAGAAATGAAAGGGGAGAGATTAAACTGATACCACAGAAATACAAAGGATTGTAAGAAATCACTATGAAGAACTATATGCCAAGAAATTTGAAAACCTAGGTGAAATGGACAAATTTCTAGAAAAATATGATCTTCCAAAACTAATGAAGAAGAAGCAAAAAGCCTGAACAGACCAATAACAGGAGACAAAATTGAAGCAGTAATCAAAAAACTCCCAACGCACAAAAGCTCTGGACGAGATGGTTTCACAGGAGAATTCTACAAAGCAATTAAGGAAGAGCTAACCCCTATCTTTCACAGACTATTCCAAAGAATCCAAGAAGATGGAAGACTCCCAAACTCGTTTTATGAAGCCAGTATCATCCTAATCCCCAAACCAGTTAAAGACACAACAAAGAGAGAAAACTTCAGGCCAATATTGCTGATGAACATAGACATTAAAATCCTCAACAAAATATTGGCAAACCGCATCCAGCAATACATTAAAAATATCATACACCATGACCAAGTGGGATTCACCCCAGGGATGCAAGGATGGTACAATATTCGCAAAACAATAAACATAATACATCACATAAACAAAAGCAAAGACAAAAATCACATGATCATATCAATAGATGTGATGAAAGCATTTGATAAGGTACGGCACCCATTTATGATAAAAACACTCAGCAAAGTGGGAATAGAGGGAGCATTCCTCAACATAACAAAGGCCATATATGCAAGACCCACAGCCAACATCATACTCAATGGGCAAAAACTAAAATCTTTCCCACTAAGATCAGGAACAAGACAAGGTTGTCCACTTTTATCACATCTATTCAACATAGTATTGGAAGTTTTAGCTGCAGCAATCAGACAAGAAAAGGAAATAAAAGGCATCCAAATTGGCAAGGAGGAAACAAAACTGTCATTGTTTGCCGATGACATGATAGTGTACATAGAAAATCCTATAGACTCTGCTGAAAAACTGCTCAACCTAGTAAATGAATTTGGCAAAACAGCAGGATACAAAGTCAATATCCAGAAATCAAAGTCATATTTGTATACAAACAATGAAACAACAGAAGCAGAAATCAGGAAAAAAAATCCCATTTGATATAGCAACAAGAAAAATAAAATACCTAGGAATAAACCTGACCAAGGAGGTAAAAGACCTGTACTCAGAAAACTATACAACACTAAAGAAAGAAATCATGGAAGACACAAACAAATGGAAACATATACCATGTTCATGGATTGGAAGAATCAACATCATCAAAATGTCCATACTCCCCAAAGCGATTTATAGATTCAATGCAATCCCTATCAAAGTACCAATGACATATGTCACAGATATAGAACAAATACTTCAAAAATTTACATGGAACCATAAATGACCGTGAATAGCTGCTGCAATTTTGAGAAAGAACAAAGTAGGAGGGATCACAATACCTGACATCAAACTGAATTACAAGGCCACTGAAATCAAAACAGCCTGGTACTGGCATAAAAACAGACAGATAGACCATTTGAACAGAACAGAGAGCCCAGAAATAAACCCAAGTCTCTACAGTCAATTAATTTTCGAAAAAAGGGGCAGCAGCATAAAATGGAGTCAAAATAGCCTCATCAACAAATGGTGTTGGGAGAGCTGGACAGCTACATGCATAAAATTGAAACTCAAGCACCAACTTACACTATGCACAAAAATAAATTCAAGGTGGATAAAAGTCTTAAATATAAGTCGTGACACCATTAAAGTCCTAGAGGAGAAAATAGGCAGGAAAATCTGATATTTCATGCAGCAGTATTTTCACTGATATGTTCCCTAGAGCAAGGGACGTAAAGGAAAGAATAAACAAATGGGATCTCATCAAAATAAAAAGATTCTGAATGGCTAAAGAAAACAGTATTACAATAAAAAGAGAACCAACTGTATGGGAAAACATATTTGCCAATGATACCTCAGACAAGGATTTAATCTACAAAATATATAAAGAACTCACAGCACTCCACTCTAAGAAGACAAGCAACCCAATTAAAAAATGGGCAAAGGACTTGAACAGACACTTCTCCAAGGAGGACACACAGAGGGTCCAGAGACATATGAAAAGATGTTCAGTATCCCTAGCTATCAGAGAGATGCAAATTAAAACCATGATGATATACCACTTCACACCGGTCAGAATGGCCATCATAAACAAAGAAACAAACAACAAGTGTTGGAGAGGTTGTGGAGAAAAGGGAACCCTACTGCACTATTGGTGGGATTGCAGACTGGTGCAACCACTATGGAAAACAGTACAGAATTTCCTCAGCAAACTAATAAAAGAACTGCCTTTTGACCCAGCAATTCCACTGCTGGGTTTATATTCTAAGAACCCTGAAACACCAGTCCAAAAGTACCTATGCACCCCAATGTTCATAACAGCACAATTTACAATAGCCAAGTGCTGGAAGCAACCTAAGTGCTCGTCAGTAAATGAATGGATCAAAAAACTATGGTACATTTATACAATGGAATTCTGTGCAGCAGAAAGAAAGAAGGAGCTCCTAACCTTTGTGACAGCATGGATGGAACTGGAAAGCATTATGCTAAGCGAAATAAGCCGGGCGGTGAAAGACAAATACCATATGATCTCACCTTTAACAGGAACTTAATCAACAAAATGAACAAGTAAGCAAAATATAACCAAAGATCCTGAAATGAGAATAGGCTGACAGTGACCAGAGGGGAGAAGGGAGGGAATTTCAGGGGAAAAGAGTGAAGGATTTGTGAGAACAATTATAAAGGACACACGGACAATAACAAAGGGGGGTGGAAACAGGGGAGGGAGGTGGGAAGGGCTAGGGTGTTGAGCTGGGGTAGGAGGAAAAGGCAGAAAACTGTCCTTGAACCACAATTTAAAAAGAAAAGACTTCACCAACAGGTTTTGTAATCACCACGCAATGGGATCCTACATCAAGGATTCTCAGAAGTCTCTTCTCCTCTGCCCAGCCCTGTGCACATGGCCTTGGATTCCTGGATTAGGGTGCTGCCAGAGACCCTGGCTTCCACATCAATCTTTACCTTGATTAATCTGCCTAACCATCACCCTAGGGGATTTCTGGTCAGATTCCTCATCACAATCTTCACCTTCTGGCTTTTTAAATTTCTCCAAACTAGGGTAAATTGAGTTTACCCTCTAATTGGGACCCTCTAATGTTGGAGGACCACCAGAAGGTTCCATTGGCCTACCCAGTCTCTGGTAGTGTTGTATCAATACCTTTGTTTCAACTCCATCAATGTCCACTTTATCCATCCCAATCTTCAATAACCATCTGAAAACTTCCACTCTGCAGGGTGGAATCACTGGACTCTCTCTGTGTCTCCACCCATTTTCTTAATTACTTTAATACTTTAATAGTTTTGGTATCAGTAAGTTCCATATAGTGAAGATGAAATAACAAATCTGATAAGGCTTATCAATCTACCGTTCGATTTTGTTGCAATGAAATTATATGGGGTGTCCATGGAACAGGGGCCCCCTTAATCACAGCATTTACCATGACCTGGGTAAAGGTGGTACATATCCATCCCAGTCATCATAAAGCCAGTCCCATATGGCCTACTTACAACACATATCAGCCACTTCATCAGGTATGTTCCACTCGGTATTCACTGGGGACAGTTCCTCTTCCCGGGGCAAATAGACAATACAGTGGCTTATATCCAGTCTGACAGGCTGGCTGTTACCTCAGAAGTAACCTTCTGTGTGTCTGGATCATGTACAACCACCTGTGATTGTTCAATAGCAACCTGTGAATTCTGCATTAACCCAAATATGCTTTACTTCAAGACCAAAGACATGGCTCTCAAACTGGTTACTCTAACCATCAATTTTAGTAAAGATTCTTCAGGAAGCTAGTGATACTGATTTGCACAATGAGCCAGTTATTTCATACCATATCCCCTGTTTCAGCTGTTTCTTGGTCTTGCCCTCCCACCTCCATTAACTACCTTCTTGGTGACCAAAAGTCTTAGAGGTACTTTCTGCTGTTTAGAGACTAATGGCTAAAGCTCAGACCAGCCCAAATCTAAAGTTAGTTCAGCCTCAGAGCTCGACCCAGCATTTTCTTTTACTTCATTTTGTCTCTTATAGATAACAATAACCAGGGAATCATATATTTAGCATGCTTCTTATTTTTCATTTCCTTATATAGCCATTGAGCTAAATTCTTGATAAGCAGTTCTACTACTATTTTTAAGTTCCATTGGTAACTTTTACCTTTAGTAACTGATCACAGCACACC
>PVJI01032850.1:0-11801 GCA_004026765.1 Micronycteris hirsuta
ATCTGTAAATGATGTAAGTTTTCATGACTGCAGCAGTTTGGACAGTCCTTGATGAGCTTTGCCTGCATACTATATATCTCTGTGTGAGTTGAACTCAATAAAGACACAGGGAAGGAGGTGTTCAAGCCTCCTCATCTCAGCCTTTGGTCACGTTTCCTCCCCAAGCAGATCTTCTCTTGGAAGACTGATTGTCATCCTCCACAGGAAAGGATCTCTGCAGGCAGAGCCTCCCCACCCCCCACACTATGGGTTCACTGCAGAAGCCACCCAAAGCCTGAGACTTCACCTTCATTTGGAAAATGGGATGATGATGTCTCTTTTCCTGATTTTGGGTCCCATATTATCACTTGGTATTCAAAGCAACACTCTCTCCAAGTAGACAGTTCTTCCGGCTCCTGACTCTTCTGCCCATTTACCAAGCCAGGCAAAGATAATACCTCCCTAGGAAGCGTTCATGGCTCCTCCATGGTCAAACCATCCCAGCTCACAACCTTGGGCAAATCTGCCAGATTTTCTGTGCTTTAGCTTCCTTTATGACAAAGAAAGTACTCAGAAATATTATTGGCCCTGGCAAGGTAGCTCAGTTGACTAGAGTGGAGTCCAGACACACTAATGTTGCAGCTTCCATCCCTGGTCTGGTCAATCAATGAATATTTAAATAAAAGGAAAACAAATTCATGTCTGCTATCTCTCCTTTCCTCTCTCTCTAAAATCAACATAAAATGTTCAAAATATAATAATTATTATTTAATTGGGCTACTAAAGATCAAACTAGATTATACGTAGTGTTTAGAACAGCACTCAAGTGTATCGAGCGCCTGATACATGTTAACTGCTGCTTTTTTATCATCACATGTATCCATTCATCTCTCTCCACTCCATCCTTGAGGCACGCATGCACTAAATTTCCACTAATTCCGCAGCCCCTCCCTTCAGATCCCTTCAAACAGCTGGGTGTGTAGAATCCCTGGGGTGCTATTGGACTATCCTTGTGTGTGAAATGTGAAAATGCAGACAATCATTTTCAGAATTAACCTGGTCATTTTAAGTGTACTGAAAGAACCACCAAAACGAAATGTGTTCATTGCATTCTAAAAGTTAAACTCAATCTGAGATGGCAACAGAAAACGAATGAATTAATATGTTTTGCAGGACTACAGTGAAGTTTCAACATCCTGAAGTCTAACTTCACTCTCCATTGGGATCCGTTTTCTCCAAGTATCTCGATGTATCATTGGACCATAATCACTTGAGCAGCTTGATCAATATAATGGAACCACTCCAGCTTCATTTCCAACTTTCATGAACATGGCTGTGTGTCTAAGCCACATAATATCATCAGAAGCATCCATACACTTTCCTCACAACTTATAGCACTTCAGTTTGGGCCGTTGGTTTCAGTGGTCCTGTTTTTCTCCCAGTTTTCACAATCACGTAAATTCTGAGTCATTCTTGACACCTCTCTTCTCCTTCCTTCCTGAATTTCATAAACTACCAGCAAATCCACCGCTCTTGTTGCAATAATATACCCTCCCCAGCAGCAATATTGCAGACTTGTTTTAACCAGCTTTGAAGGGCACTTCAAGCTACAGGCATGGGAGGCCCCAGTGGAACCCTGGGGAGGGACTGTACCAGCCTTTCACTCTCTCCTGTCCTGATCACAGGGAGAACCAGCCCAATTAGTATTCAGTACTGACATGAAGGAGCCTTTAAAATTCAATGCCACTCACAGGGCGGGTCCTTGAACAGATGAAGTGTTCAGGCTGGTATGTAGGTTGATGGCCTACTTCCTTCTCCAAGAAAATTTTGCTAGTTTGACTCTACTACACAATGTGCTTTGTGGTGAAGTTCACTGCCAGTGTGGCAGAAGCACAGCCAAATACAAGCATCTGCTGGTCTCTGGACCACACTGGGAGTAGCACTGGCTTCCGTGATAGTGCTGTAATCATCTCAGTCATTATCATCATGTTAGTCTTCTCTGTGAAACATACTCAGATATCCTCTTCACTTTGCAAGGGCTTTTGCTACTGCAGCAAAGGTAAACTTGTACTGTGTGTGCCTGTTCACTTTCATAATGTAGATTTGAGCACATTGTAAGTTTTTAGAATTTTTAGAGTGTCACCCATATGCACCAATTAATGTTGCTGGCCTTGTGTTACCCACACATCTACTGAGCATGTCTTTTGTGCTTCATGGATCATGCTGATACAAGGCTGATTAGGATAGGTCCAAGGTCTGATGGACGTTCAGTGTGTCAATGACAAGAACAATGGCATACATGCCCTCAAATCCTGTATGCCTCCCCATTACTCTGTCTCAAGTTCTGAAGCACAAACCCAGACCTGCACTTTCCAAAGGTTGAAGGAAATGTAATGAACACACTGGAAAAGAAGCAGTTTGGAAGGCTCCATGTTGTGGTGCACAGGTATCATTGCACCTTGACAACAAAACGCTACAAGCATTTCCTGAAAAGCATCACTCTCTTCATCTGCACAATGAATCCCAGTTTTTCATATGTCTCCAGTGGAATTCAGACTGGCCCTTTCTTTCTATCCACCATTATGAATCAAATGAATGTAACGCTACATCTATTTGATTCATGGCCCAGAAAGTAAATTTTTAATGGCACCCAGAGAACACTTTTTGAATACTATATTCTATCCATAAATAAAAATTCTGTTTCCTTTTGCTCATGATTTGGGATTATCTTTAGGGAATCCTGAATTTAATGGTGGGCATCAGTATAGGGTCATGATTGCTACATTAGGCTGGCCAAGCAGCTTGCTCAGAATCTCAAAGGACTGATGCTAGCATGATGCCCAGCCACTGAGGCCTGCTTTGTCCTCATCTGGGTCCCACCTCCTCTAAATGTCAGGTGATGCTGCCTTCCCAACTGCTCAGATTTGTATTTCCTACTAGGATGCATGTCAGCTAGGACCAAGAGGACCTTTCAAAAACATGAACAGGCACAGGGCTTCAATGTGTGTTTAAATCATCTTGACTTGATAAACTCATTTGGTCCCAAAATGGAAGGATGACACAATATTTGTAAATTAATAAGTATAATACATCCCAGAAAGAAAAGGGAAAAAAATCACGTGATTGTAGCAATAGATGATGAAGAAGCATTTGATACAGGACAGGACCCTGGTCTCTTGATAGGATGTGCTCTCTCTGATCTCTCCACCTCTAGTTTTGCCCCATTTCACACACCCCATTCTTTACCCTACCTGAAGCCTGATTGATCTTTCGAAAATGTAAATATGATCCTGTTGTTTACTTAAACCTTACAGTGGTTTCTGAAGGCCTTTAGAAACTAGTCCAAAACCCTTAGTGTGTCCTTTCAGGTCCCCCATCATCTGACTGGCTGCGTTTTCCTGTCTTTCCCCTCCTTCACCACTTTTGTCTGGTCACACTTTGAGATCCTCATTGTCTTCATACTCTTTCATCTCAGCTGAGAGCTGTGTCATGCCTTGTGTCCCACAGTTCCCCACTGGAATAGTTGGTAGAGAGTTGGCACTTCTTTCAAGCAACTCCCATCTTTCCTGTGCCCTCGTCCTTCCTCCCACATTTACACATTTCTTGAAAAACCATGAAATGATACAACCTTGCCCATCATCAGAAGTTTGAATGGATCTCATTCAGCATGGGAGCAGAGGATTATAAGCAACAGAATACTGATGAAACATGTCTTAACCAATAGACATTTGTTCTTCTCACAAAATAACAAATCCACATGTAGGTGGTTTCAGAATGGAATTGAGCTGCTCAGTGATGTTACAGTAAGCTTTCTCTTCTTCACTGTTTCCTCATCGTCACAAGATAACTGGCAACAACCAGAAGGAGACAATTGATCCCAGCATAAAAATAGAAAAGTGTCCTCTCTTCACTAAGGTTCTTTTTATCAGAGATGATAATATTGCCTCAGAAATGAACTATGAGGTTCTTCTTCATGAGCTATTGGCCTGAACTGTCCTAATTGCCAGGGAAAAGGGGAAGTTTATCATCTTACTGCTACTGAGAGAGGCTGCCTCTACCCACAAGGTGGAGGTCTGAAAATAGCACATGGAAAGTGTCTGATCAGGATTTCCTGTTGATACTGTGAACGTTGATTGCCCCCTAGTTTCTTCTATATGGAACTAGTTGAGGAGAGGTATCCTGAAAGTCAGGGATGAAGATTTCAAATCTAGTGGCTAGGACCTGGCACTACTCCATCCATCCAATATGGTCACCTTTAGCCACATACAACTTTCTAAAATTGTTTTTATTAGATTAAATGAAGTAAAATATAAATTAAGGTTCTGTAGATAGTTAGGTTTTCATCTTGGATACATGGGCCATCTTGGCTTTGTTTATAGAAGAGCTAGCTGGTTTTCATTCAAAGCAGATAAGAATCAGATAGAATATAGGTCTCCCCTCAGAGCAAGAGTACAGATGGGAGAGTGACTGCCTTTGTGTGTCAGCCACAACTTTATGCATTTATGTGATGTGACTTCATTGTACACAGCACAATTTGTTTTCAAAAACTTGCCTACAGATCATGTTCCACTATTATTTCTTAGCTTATAATTTTCCATGGGTTGGACTTCAATGTAATTACAGATTGTTCCAGTTGTGTCAGTGAACTATGGCCCTACACATGGGACTAGAATTGAATACGTTGCTTCAGTACAAATTTGTTTCATGGAACTGAGACAGGATAGTGAGAAGCTAGGAAAATTTCTGGGCAAGTGGAATGAGAAAACAGACAGAAGAAAATTAAACATGGCCAAACAATTCAAAAAACTTACAGCCAGCTACTGAACCATGAGTCCTTATCTTCCCTAACCAAGGACACTTAAGAACAATTGGTTTATACCTCTCCTGTCTAAACACAGAACACATAGCTTCAATCACCCTGGGCAACAAGAAAGAAGAGAGCCCTACTGTGTGCCATTTGTACCACCTAAACACAAGGACAAATAAAGTCAGGGGAACAAATAACAAACACCTGATGAAAGCCACACAGACCCGAGATAAAAATAAAGCCTTAAAACACACCAAAGAAGAATCCTACACTCCCCTAGAAGCTCCTTTTGATGCATCAGCTTAAGAAAAACACACCTGAAAGCTTTATTCTAGTGAAACCCTCCCACAGAATTTTCCCGGGGACAAGACTGATAACATCCCTCAAGACAAAGAGCCGCTGTGGGCTCTCTCTAGAGCAATGCCTTGCCCCTTCATGGGCCTGAACCTTTTACTTCCTGCTAACTTGTAAGGGTCCCCATGAGACTTGCAACCAGGGGAGCATCTGACAGTGGCAGGTCATCCTGGGGTTAGTGCTGATCCTGTCTCTGACTTGCCAGTGAGCTAAAGGCAGCCTTGCCTTGGCTCTCTTCTTTTCTCTCAAGTTTCTTGGGAACCAAAGCTGAGCATTGCACATGCTCTCTCCTGTTTCTTCCTCTGCCCTAAGTACTTCCTTTGTGGCACTCTTCTCAGCTTAAATGAACACTCTCTCAAAGTCCCCTGGAGGTTGTTGTGGAATCATTTCTATACGAAAGCAAGAACTCACACACTACAGTCCTGTGGCAGTGGTTTCCACATGCGTGTAAACACGCATGTTCCAGAATTTACGTGTTTTGAGCGCAGCTCCATGTGATTCCCGTGTAGGCAAGTGTGGATCATGTCTGTGGAATAGACATCCTCTAACGGGAATTTGGCAAGAATGTATCTTAAGAAATTCTCTGACTTGCTGAGCCTCTTCCTTCCAAAGTCCGGAAGCTTAAATTAATAAATCACTGACTCAATGTTCTATGGTCCTAAAAGTTAACAGCCCTAGCTAGGTTACCCTCTATTTACTTGTCTCCTGTTTAATGTGTACCCTGGTCCTGTCTGCCACCGGACCTGAATTTACATCCTAATGCTCTGCTAATGAGTAAAACTATCCCTGTTCTGCTTAATCCCATGAATAATCAATCCAACGTAAATATGTCCTAAAGCCCCTAATAAAACCCCCCGGCTAAGCTACCCACGTGGTCTTTTTCCCAAGCTGGAGGTGGAGGAAAAGACCCGTGGCTGCCCGATTCTTATCTCCAAGCGTGTCTCTGGGTAAGATTGATTCACGCATCAGGGTATGGTCCCCCATAGGATTTCACTGGTACGAAATCCCAGCGTCACAGTCCATCATGAGGCATACCTTCTCCATTCCTTGCAAGTTCCAAAAATCAACCATTGCCTATTCCTAAGTTGAATTGACTCTTATGTTCAATTCTAGGCTCAAAAAAGAAGGAGAATGAGTGTTCCCTGGAGCTAGTTCTTTTCCATGGAGTTTAGTTACAACCAAAGAAATGCAGTCTCTATCCCCAGTGATGGTAAGAGCTCATTAGAGTGGTTATTACTGCTCAAATAGCAAATTCAACTCAATGTTGAGTGAAGTAAAATGTAGAACATTAAGTAATTTTGCATCTAATGTGACCATTTCAGGCCATAAAATGGTGGTAGGGAAAATTTAGAAAGATACTTTTGATAATGATCACATTATTGAATGTAAGATGCTTAAGAGTAATACGCAAAAATATTTAGTATTCAAATGTGTTACTGTAAATATATAATCTGTGTACAAAAAACCAGAAAAGTTACCTAGCAAAAAGATGAGGGGCAGTCATATCTATTAGATCCGTTTTCTATATTTACTACTGGTAAAATACTGGTGCATACATTTCCAATTCGATTTCATCATTGTATCACTTTATACTGGATGAAGAATAAAATTTAAATCTGTTTTAGAAGTTATTTTGAGAACATATGGTATAGCGAACATTTTTTACAATCCACCATATGAATGTTTGTGTGTGTATATATATATGAGTGTATATATTATACATATATATATAAAATGATACTATGTACATGTATATACATACATATTGCCCACACATCTTTTTTTTTTTAAGATTTTATTTATTTATTTTTAGAGAGAGGGGAAGGGACGGAGAATGAGAAGGAGAGAAAAAGCAATGTATGGTTGCCTCTTACATGGCCCTCACTGGGGACCTGTCCTGCAACCCAGGCATGTGCCCTAACTGGGAATTGAACCAGGACCCTTTGGTTCCCAGCCCACACTCAATCCACTGAGCTAGACCTGCCAGGGCTGCCCACACATCTTTTTAACGAACAACTTTATATCTTTTACAATATTTTATTTCATGAAATATATTTCATACAAACAAACTATCATTGTTGAAAATTATTATTTTCCTATTATACATCTATTGTTGGGGTACATTCTCTTATTTATTTAGTAGAAAGCTTAGAAATTCTAAGAGGGCAAGAAACAGAAAGCACAACAGATGCCACTATCCTGGTTTCAGGCACTGCATCAGGCCAGGCCAGGCCCGGGGAAGACGTCTAGCTGGAGCAGGCATTAGCCAATGAGCATGTACTTCCTGTGGATGTGCATTGTTCTCGAACTCTGGAAGTGAATCTGGAGGAGCAGGAGCAAAAAAACAGATTCACACACACATAACCGTTTTTTCCTTGCTTTTCCAGAGATAAGAAAGGTGCCCGTGCCTTGAAGGGAACTCCTGCCAATGAACCTCCCCATCCCAGATCATCTTTCCAGACTGCAGCTCCCTCACCTTCTGGCATTGCATCCTTGGGTTCTGGATACTCCAGATTGACCAGAAGAAGCTGGGTCTCACGCAGTGGCAGTGAAGTTGGAAAGTTCACCTGCACCAAGGCCTGCTTCTTCCGGAGCAAGGGGAAACCTGGAGGCTGGCTGAACCCCTGCACCTCCTCCAGCCAGGTTCCCCCTGTAGAAGCGATGGCCCTGGGGAGAGGCAGATGGACAGCAGAGTCAGAGTCTGGAATTCTCCTTCTATGCTGCCCTCCAGGACAAAATTGTTTGGGACAGGGCCCTAGATCATGCCCATGGCCAACCAGGGACAACCCAATGCCAACCCCAACCTCTGTGTGGCTGTCCTGGCAGGGGCAGGCCTTGCAATGTGGCAGGTTTAGTATGGAGACCCTGTGAGTCTTTTCTTTAGAGTGACATTTCTTCTCAGGGTTCATATACTGCCTACTCCAACCCTTCAGGCACGAGCTCATCTACACTGAGGTTTCAGCTTTATTGCTTAGCAGACTCTGACCACATCTCCTGTTCGGAGCTGGGGGATGGTGGTGAGGAGAGTTGACTCAGGAGAGGGGCCGGCTGAGCAGGAGAAGACTGTGATGGGTTGGGCATGCTAGGACAAAACACATCCCAGCCTCTGTCTAGTTCTATGAGGCCAGGGACCTCATCCCAAGTTCACTCTATTCTTACAGTTGGGATAGAAGCCACCAGAGCTCAGGCCTCCCTTGGGAATCAGATCTATAAGATCTTGTTGGAACCAGACCCTCCCTGCCACAGCCAGTGTGCTCTCAACAAAGGAGATCTTCCTTCTGGACCCAACAACACCCAACTTTTTATTTCACACCTTGGTGAGTGTCCATTTTCATTACAAGCATGTACACCTTCAGGTGTTCGGAAGACCTTGATCATCTTTGATCTGGTGGATAGAGGACCGGACCAGAAAAAGATATTTATTGTGATAGACTGATCCATTGCGTAGAACTGAGGCCCTGGCATTTTGTCTGCTTCATTGGTTGAGTTATTCTAAGTGCCTCTAGTGGGGCCTAATTGTGATAAGTGCTTCGTACACATTGTCAAATAAATGAAGTCCAACTAAAACCTTCCCAGATATCTGAGGGGGCCTAGGGAACTCTGCTTTCGCCAAAGAATCCAAATTTGAAAACGCCAAAGGCAAAGGCAAAGATCACCAATGTGCTTTCCCCAACTCCTTTTCAGATTGTTTTCCACGTGCTTTTCCAAACTCAGAAATACCACAGGCCACGATGAGTGAGGCAGGAGATTATCCGTGGTGGACAGAAATTAATACTTTCCCTGAACAGCCACAGCACATGCAGAAGCCCAATCTGTGGAGCCAAGTGCCCGCTGAGACCTGCGTGGACTGTCCCCACTGTGGTCTGTGTGAGAACTTCATGAGGTTTGTCCTTGGTCACCCCACATTTCAAATGAACAAACTGTAGCTCAGAGAGATATGGTGACATCTTCATGACTTACAGCTAGCAGAGGGCAGAAAACAGCTGTGCTGAAAAGGGGGCACATGCTCACCAAGAAAGCAGATTGTCTAAGAATATTTGTGGTCTGGAGAAAGCCTGGGACATGGACCTGAAGGTGGTGAGGTGGGAGATGTTTCCACCAAGCAAAGTTGGATCCAAGGCATCTGCCACCATCTTCGGTGTGTCTCCCTTGAGGGCCTGTCATTTGAAAGATTCATGTAAGTTAAGCATGAACTCAGCTGCACCCTGGCTGGGACCCATATAGACATCCCGTCAGTGGCATCACCATGAATCATTGGCAATACTGAAGTCTGGAGCTCGTCGAAAACTCTTAGCCCCTCAAGGACTTGTATAAGGGAAGGGTAAGGAATGCCCACACTGAATAGGTTTTTACCAATAGGTTTTAAATGTACCATCTAAGTTTGGTGAATGGGTCTGTGATACAATTTTTATTATCTAGGCATTGTTTTAAAGATATTATTTATTTTATTTTTTGAGAGGTGAAGAGAGAGGGAAAGAGAAGGAAAGAACCAGCAATGTGTGGCTTCCTCTCACGCACGCCCCACTGAGGGCCAGGCAGGCCACCCAGGCAAATGCCCTAGACAGGGAATTGAACCGGCTACCCTTTGATTCTCAGGCCAGCACACAACCACTGTGCTACACCAGCCAGGGCATATTTCCAGACATTTTATTTCAGATGAGGCCTAATAGACTTTACATGCTAATAGTCTGTAGGAAGAGTTTTGTACTCACAGGACCTCAAACAGCACCCTCATTATAGAAATGAAACCCCACAGCTTTGGACATATCAAATGACTGTACAAGGTTTCACATGTTAGAATTGAGAATGATCCAAAGCTGGGGTAGCTAGGCATTTCCTCTTAGTTACCTGAGCCTTATCTGTTCCTCACATGGATCGAAATGGTATCAGGAACACTGTCCCTCTCCATTTGCAAAGTGTGTACATGAGGGAGAAATGCAGCCTACAAAAATCAGTGACTTCCAAATGACACATCTTTCCCTTTCTTTTACTTGGAAGGTAATTTTGAGATGCAGAAACTGCACAGGGGCACATGCCTGGTAATTCCTGACTGGAGACAATTTGTCACTAGGCAGGGGTCGGAGCTGATGGCTCAGGAGGGTCCAATCCCCGTGGATCGAAAGTGCTGACAGGTGAGTCAAAGGATGCTGGGGAAGTGCAAATCAAGGATTTTGCTTGATTTTCAGGGTGGGAGTGCCTTGGACACCTTGAAATCAGACTGGTAAATTTTTCTTATTTTTACATGTTGTCAGTTTACCATTGTCCTTATTTTCCCCACTTGCTCTAAACATAAAGGAACGAGAAACCTTCAGGCCAGGCTGTGTGCAAGGCAACAGCCGTCATCACAAAAGTTCTGTTGGCACTGTCATGGTACATATTTTCATTTTGGATCCGTATGCAGCTGATAAGATATTACCTGTGCATGTCCTCCAGCTGAGGAGAGTACAGGTAAACATTGTGTTTTAAGTGTGTCACCACTTGACTTTGGAACCCCTAGAACTTCAAAATATGCCTGTATGAGTATGTCCTAAAGGAAGTTATTAAGAGTCAAGGAAGTCAGTGATGTGGGCCTTAACGAAAAATGACCTTAGAAGAGGATGGGAGGACACCTGGGAGCACAGAGGGGATTCCACATGACAAAGAGAGAAAAGATGGCCATGTAAGAGGAAGGCAGAAACCCATCCAAGGAACCAGCCCTGCCAGCACCCTCACTGCTTACTCCTGTTCTCTGGAATTGTGAAAAATGAAGTGTCTGCTGGATAAACCACCCAGCGGGGTCCTAGGTTATGGCATCCCCAGCAAAGGTATTCAGTCACTCAGACACACTTAAGTGATCCTATCAGGGCTGCTGACATGACAGCAGAAGTGAATGACATCATGTCTAGCAGCACTGAGGATTTGCATCACTGTGGCAAACAACCTTCATTATTGAAGAAGGTCTGCAAGACGGGCAACCTCACTGCTCTGCAGATATCTGGGACAGGTTGTTTAAAAAGCAGAAAAACTGAGAAGGAAGATGCAGCAGCACCCTGAGGGGAAACAATAAACACCACTCCAGGGGGGTTTGCCTCCCTCTAAGATGCTTAAAGCTGACTACTGAATGCAAAGTGATCACATTAACAATTGCAGAAGACAGTCAGTGACAGCAGATCAGTGGAAGGATTGAACAGGCTGCCTAAGGTCAAGTGGAGTCAACATCTGACATAACCAGAGGCAGAACCAGAAAGAAAAAACAGTGGCAAATACAAGAGGCTACCGAGATGAAAGCTACCTTGGTCGTCTTCATGATTTGTGATATTTTCTTTCCTGCATAGCTTTACAGCCTTCATTTCTTGTCCAGCCAGGTTGTATATAAGAAGTCACTCGATTTTGTACTGAAGTGCAGTTCAATTCACATATTTTGCACCTCCATCCCTTAGCCCATTTTACCTTCCTCTTTGCTTGCAATGTTTTCATTTGAAATTTGGTTTTCTCCCGAGCTACAACTTCTTCCCATTCCATACTCTTACTGTTTCTCCCCTGTCCAGACCCTCAAAACAAATTCTCTTCTGAAGGGTCATTTCACATCCTTTTGCTCAGCTCTTAAAACACCCCTGTTCTCTCTACACCTATACAAAACTTTGCTCGTTGGTTGTGGGTAGAGTAGTTGTTGTTGCATTGT